>PVKH010007169.1:0-20431 GCA_004027955.1 Chaetophractus vellerosus | reverse complement strand
TTTAGGGACACTGTTTAAGCCACGGTTCTCAGTTTGTGTGGTAGAGTGCAGGAAGAAAGTTTTCTATTTCCCCTATTATATTTTGTATGAAGGGGAAAGTGCTTTGCGCCTCGAATGCCCTACAACGGTTATAAGCACAGCAGTCTGAAGAAAAGCTTTAAGAATTCAGAAATACAATTTGGAACAACGTGGAGTAACTGTCGACTTCTGGGAAATAAAAACAGCAGACAGACCGAGCTGGCACACAGCAATCAGAAATGAGGTCATTCACATTTAGCTACGCCTTGGGCACTTTCAAAGAAGGAGGATAAGCCAAAAAACAACCATTTCCCCAAGCCAAAAGGCATTCTTCACAAGCACAGTAAAAAAAAAAAGGCTCCTGATTCCACCCGGTCCTCCCAGGTACCCTAGTGCCCACAGCTAACAACAGTGACATCAGTCAGTTGTATTATCTTCAAATATGGAATCAAATCGATAGAATGTATTAGAGGGATTTCAATAATTTTTAGTTATTTGAACAAGCTATTCAGCACTGCTCTTTCCATTTTCGACTGCTGACTTTGGCATTCTTATTTTCTATAGTTATTTCTTCAAGTAATTTTCTACAGATTCAGAGAACTGGAAAAAAGTTTATTTGAGAATTGTGAATTATATTCAGCCAGCTGGTAATTGAAATGCTTTCTTAGCACACACTTTTCGGTAGGGTTTTGCAATGGGGGGAAATTTACCTCCTGTGGATTGTCCTCAAAGCTATCAAAACGCCTTATTTTGTTTTCTTTTGCTTGAGGTTGGGGTAGGGGGTTGATGTTACATCCTCATTCTGATCAAATGATTTTTGTTCAATATGTTCTGTTTGAAGGCTTGAAATGTCATCACTGTTGATTGTGGAAAGGGAGTTTGGTGGAGGAAATGATGTGGAAAGCTGCATTTGATATTTTTGTGCTGTCCCAGAGAGTTTGAGAGTAAGCAAGCTAACAGATTTATACATGGCCTCTTCCATAGTATTAGAAAGCTACAAATATCCTTTCATTTTCAAAGAATAATTATTTTGGTTTGATTTATCAATAATGTTTTCACTGTAATTATACTAGAAATAATGAATGGATCTTCTGTCTGCTAAGAATTATGTTCTTTTGCATGGAGTCTGTTTGGTGGGCTCTACCAATAAGTCAAACAAATCTAACATATTAAGTCTGTTATGCACAGTAATTTTCAGCAGAGCAACACAATAGCTCTATTTCCAGGCAAGAGTTTCCTGCAATAAATTGACATCAAAGAAAATGAAAAGTTAGAAAGTTATTTCTTGCTAATATAAAAATATTTATCATATAATGAACCTGTTTGCATGCAAGTTTATGGTGAGATCAACACTTAATCTTGATGCCCTAGTGGAATGTTAAAATGCAGAAACGAACCAGGCTCAAGTAGAATAAGCATGGAACCTTCTGATGTCAATGGTAGACAGAACAAGCATCGGTTCAAAGAGCTTTATCAGTATTTTGGTGGGTTTATTTTTCCTTTCTTCCTTCTATTTTCCTTCCTTCCTTCCTTCCTTTCTTTAACAGACCTTACTGAAAAGCAGTGTGATAATTTGGGTGAAGTGATCCTAAATGACTTCTCAATCGTTTAACCTTTCGCTTGGCCATTTGGAATAGTTACACCTGTCACCTCATCTGCTACTTGCAATAATGAGAATGGACCTTTTTAATGAGTTACATACAATGCATCATTGCTATAAGACTCTAACATTCTTTATGCAAATGATTCTTTGGAGATTATTAATTAGTTTTGAGGAATATTAATTTATCTAATGCTCTCAAATTATTACAGCTGGGAAATAAGTCTGAATTCATTTTAACTATGATAAAATGGCACTCAGTGACAATTAACCGAGCATAGCAAGAGACCTTGGCACCAAATGGGGAAGGTGCACTCTTCCTATTCCTGCTACAGGATCCTTTTTATTTATAGGCACAAACATGATTTTCAGCCCAATAAGTACTACCTCTGGTAGGATAAACGGTTTAGACAACCAATTTGAGCATCATTTATTCACAGTAACATTAAGATGAGTTTCGAGATGTTTACAATCAACACAATTATATGTATGTATATTTTTAAAGCTAAATATTGGAATCAAAGTTTGTAAGAAACGTTCCACAGCAACGGGGTGTGTTGGTGGAGGGGTGTTTTGTATGTTCACCACTTCTCTGATAAAAATATATTTTTTTAAAAAGAAATCCAAAACATGTCCAACTGCATCTAGAATTTTGCAGGAAAACCATAGAGCTATTTAAGTGCAACCAACAGGACTGCCAGGCAATGTTGCGAGTCCATCTGTTTTGACTGCAACAGAGGTACTTTATTTCCCACAGAAATACCCTGCGATGACTGCAAAGAAATATAAAACAATGACGGAGCACAAAGTTAATTTTCTTAAAATTAACAATATCTTCTATTTTACCATGTTACCATTAAGTGCAACCCCTTAGGCAATATTATTAAGCAGTCTATATTCAAATTCATGGGTTAGGTATGTCAGGTGCTTTGTTCAATTTTGCCTTCCACCTAAATAGTTAGTAAATATAGTTTTAGGACTAAAATATACCTTTTGAAATACATTCTGGGAAAGCTTAAGTTGAAACGCAACATAAAATCCGTTAAAAAGTAAACAAAAGAAAACACAATAAATGCCATATTTGTGACTTTTTAACATAACTGCCAGCTTAATAGATTAGTATCTGTGACCTATTAAGAGAAGAAGATTTGAGTTGAGAATAATTAAATTTGGAAATAAAAATAACCCATGAAGACTTGAGATTCTCAGATTAGCGAAAACACTCTGCCGCATTGCACATCCCCATTTGTGAGTAGCACATAAAGGTCCAGTGCGTGAAAAACGATTCGTGTTAAGAAACACCATCTCTATTATGTACTATATATCAATTACTATATAGAGTGACTATATCTAAGGTAAAAATAAAATAAAACATTGAAACCTTTAGCTAATTTTTATTGTATGTATATTTGTTTCCTCCACGAAAGTGTTCTGTGCAGTTAGTAGAAATAGGTCAAGGGTTTTTAACATTTTGGGAGGTCTCAGATATCAATAAGAATATAATTAAAGTTTAGGCCTTCTTTACAGAAAAAAATGTAAATGTGCATGCATAAATTGTGGCATCATACACTTGGTTCTTTGAATGCTTTCTATGAATTCCCTTGTGATCCAAAGACCTAGGCTAAAAAACAATGGTTTAGCCAGTAATATGCTCCAAAAGTTGCTGAAAAACTAACATGTCTAAAAATACTACTCTTATCAGTCTGCCTTCATGCCCAAAATGATCCATTATCAATATTAAAATGTTTTATCTTGGAAATCACTTCCTAAGCATGCTATGATAACTCTAAAAACTTACATAACAATATATTATCATAGAAAATTTTATCAGAATATTGGTTTATAACCTTATCTAGATAATTCAAGATTCAGAAGATTCTCTACTCTGGAAACTGAAACAAAAACAAACACACAAAATCTCAAGCCCATTTAGACCCAGGTTATGTGCTACAAAGAGGTACATAGGACACAGGGACAGCAGGGAGATTCTGGAGTCCTGGTAACCAGTTGGGTTTGGGAAGGTCCAAAATAAGTAGTAGAAGGGGCAGAAGACCATTATTATCCCATTTAAATTTTCTCTACTGAATGTCACTAGCTTGTGATAGAACATCACAATGTATAAGGATAGTGACCACAAAAACTGTACAAACTCCAAAAATTTAAAACATATTTTCCATTTTTATTCTGAATAAATTCTAATGGTATTGCTAATTCACAGGAAAATAACTCTGCTCTTTCTGTTACAAAATTAACAGAAGGCATTTCAAGTATTCAGAATGTTGCCTGCTTATCAAACAAAGGTAGAAGATCAGATTATTTAAGCATCTGAGTTCAGCATTAATTAATGTTGACTTTGCTCATTGCCATTTCTTACTTAAAATGATTCACACCAGAAAGATTCACATGTTTATCCCCAACTATAACCTTAACAATCAGTGGAAGATGGTTAAAGCAGGTCAAAGTCCCTCTAAAGAGAGAACAATTTAGAGGGATGGACAAATCTGCAAAGAAATAGGTATACCATAATGCAGTAAGATAATAGGCTAGAGCACCAACAATGGGAGGGAAAACTGTGAGACAGATCTTAAGGGTAAGTAAAATTTCAACACTTTAAGGTTATGAAGCTGGCAGTGGAGGATGGGAACGCCCAAGGAAGAGAAAAAATACGGAAGGCCTGGGAACCGGGGTAGCACCCAAAACAATTAGGAAGGTGGGGTGGAGAAATGAGAGTACAATCTGGAGAACAGGACACCCAATATCTACTTTGATGAATTCACCACTCATCCCACAATTCAGAGAACCATGAGATTCTTACAGTTGGCTTTCTATACTATTACTGCACTGACAATGATCTTGGAAGTAATCTCGGACTACTCATCTTCTCAGACAGAAAAGAGTAAGAAAGGGCAGAAAATATGAGGACATTTGAAGGCATAGCAGAAGGAGTTAACATTGTGTAGCCTTGGCACTTTCCTTAAAATAGAAGACAAAGTCATGTAATGAGAGGGAAGTCGGGTCTTGATGGGAATGAAGCCATTTAGGACAGCTACTGTTCAGAATTCAAAAGCTAAGTGGAAGTGACAAGCTTTGTGGAGCAGCAGTGAGTATCCAATTATTGTTGAATAATATGAATTTGAATTGGACTCAATCAGTTCAATCACAAAACTTGCCACAATAACACTTGTCAGAATGGGAAAGGGAGCAATGGAATCAAACAGTGTTTCATAGAATGGTTTAAAAAAATGCACACACATTCAATTTAATTATTCTGGGAAAGATAATCTGGGGGTGAGGAGAAGAAATATATTAAAAAGCCACTTCAACTGCATGATAACACATCTCCCCGACTCTCCAATCATGATGATTAATTTTACATGCCAACTTGGCTAGGTTATGTTATCTGGATGTTTTATCAAATACTGGCCTAGTTGTTACTGTGGAGATATTTCAAAGATGGGATTAAAGTCTAATCTACAACCAATTGACCTTAAATAAAGGAAATTACTCTCCGTAACCTGGGTTGGCCTCATTCACTCAGTTAGAGGTCTTAACAGCAAGAACTGAGGGTCCTAGTGAGAAGAATTTCTGCTTCAAGACTTCAACATCTACACTTGCCAGAATTCCTTGCCTGCCAGCCTCACTTGGGGAATTTGGAACAAAAACTTCAACATTATCTTTACCAGAATTCCCAGCCTGCAACCTACCCTGTTGAATTTGGACTTGCCAATCCCAAGAATTGTATGAGGCAATTCCTTAAGATAAATGTGTGTGTGTTTGTATATGTGTGTATGTGTATATATATATATAGAGAGAGAGAGCACATTTATCAGGTTGATTTTGTTTTTCTGGAGAATCCTGACTGATACACCAACCAAGGACATGATCTTGTAATAAAGGATGGTTTCAAAATTGTATCCTAAGAAGGGTGGTGCTAGACGATTGTCAATCAGCAAGTTTGAGCTTAAAGCAGAATGACTTTCTATTATATAGTAGAGAAAAGCAATGCGGTTAGACAAAGAATGAATAAAACTCCAGGAAAAAATAAGCCTGTATATTTGGGCATCCCATTAAAAAGCATGCCATGACTTTAGAGTGGGTTGGGAAAATACCAAGAAGTGAATTTACAGAAACAGGATGCCTCAAGTTTTGTAAGTCTTAAGAAGTATGGGTCTTTTACAAAAACATTGGAAGGCCACTGAAGAACCTAGTA
The DNA here is from genome assembly GCA_004027955.1 of Chaetophractus vellerosus. Lineage (NCBI taxonomy): Eukaryota > Metazoa > Chordata > Mammalia > Cingulata > Chlamyphoridae > Chaetophractus > Chaetophractus vellerosus. The sequence goes on along the minus strand of PVKH010007169.1, from coordinate 14,603 downwards.
ACCAGCTCTAAAGGACCTCATCCACCTAGTTTGGGTCTCTGCAAAGTATGGGGTTTTGTCAGGTTGATGAAATGGAGCAGTGATGCTTAGCAGAGAGGCAAGAGAATGGTTGGGGTGATGGATTTTAGAATATCAAATAGATGTGCAAGAAAATAAAAAGAGAAGGAGACATTAAATTGCATAGATGGAGGAAACAATAGATTGGAATTTTTAATTAATAAGATCAAAAAAGGACAACACTGAGGAAAACCAAGTGAACTGGAAGAATGTTTCTGGACTTTCACCTTTAAGTTATCAGTGCTCTCCCTTCTCCAGCCTCCTTCAACTCAAAATATTTTGCGCATCATACCTGTGCACTCAGTGTATGCACATGGCATTTATTCAGAATACACATTAAAGTTTTTCCTCTTCCAACTGAGTCCAGAGACACACAAATTCTCTGTTCTATGTTTTAACCATATAGTCCCCAGCCTCCTGTAAATGCATTTTGCTTATGAAATGATTTTAAAGCAAGAGGCCAATCATGTAATGTATTTTAAATCCTTGTACTCTATGCTGCACAAGGCGCAAAGGTTTCTGTTTATGGCAAAATAGAAAAGTATTAGCAATTAACTGGGAACTCTTCAAAATATTGATGAAAATATCTCTCAAGGTTGTTCCCACCTAATAATTGCTATTACATTTGAAATATGAAAAATTAATATCAAATAAATACCTAAAACTAAATGAGGAAATGACTCCCGTGTGCTACAGGTATTGCTCTAAAGGCACCTGTGGGAGCCAGCATTAAACAATGAGTTAGTGGTTAATTTGGTGGACCCTGGAGTGTCTCAAGCAAAATGTCATTTTAATTATTTATGCAGGGAAAAGAAATTCCATCATATGCTCAGACATTTTTTTAGTTTCAATTCACTTACAGAAAGAATGAAAGGGTAGGTTTACATAGTGCATTTTGCCTTGGGAATATAAAGTGCTTTGAAAACTTTATTGTAGGGTTTTCAATAGAGTGAGAGTAGACGCCTATTTTTATACATATGACCTTGGTAGAAGAGTGACTTGGACAAAGTTGGCCAAGTTAGTGACGTAATTTAGAATTAGACTCAGGACTAAATTCTAAAACAATGCAGTATCAACAAGGATAAATAATATAAGACAAGGGGCTCATTCAAAGGAAAGTAGCACAACATTTTTGGCATTAAAATATGCCATCACATGTATCTTAAATAGCTCTTGCAGAACAGAATTAAAGATGCCACTGGCCAATAATGGATTTCTTCAAGGCATGTAGAATATCTAATGGATGACCCACCCGGTTCTTGTAAAATATGTCATGTTAAGCAAATACCTCAAACAAATCAGCCATTCTTTTCCTTTTCCCTAAGACTTAAATGACTTAGGTCATGACTTAGCAATGACTTAGCAACTTTGAAAGCACTATTCTTTTAGATAAGAATACAGAACTCTTTCATTTTCCATTATTTTGAGATTAAGGTTGAGAGATTATTTTGGTAATAGGGAAATTGCAATTCTAAAAAAATGCAAAAGTTATATGTCTTGGACATTTTTCTTTAAAGTAAACAAAGTCACAAACAAATAAATACCAGCCATAACCAATCACTTTTATCCCTACTCTGGGTTAGCATTCTCCTGTTTCTTCATTGGCATTTCAGATTATTACATATTCATCTTCTCCAAACAAAACTTCTCACAAGGTCCAGCTAAGGCATCCTTTTGCCTTTCTTTTCTTGTTATCTAACGATATCCTGGTTCTTCCTTTACAATTTTTGAAATATTTTCACTGCAATCATTTAACTCAACAGATCTCAGGTTCTGAGGATATGAAAATGATTAAGAAAGTAGCTCCTAATAGTCACAACCGAGGGAGGACGTCTGTTATACAAGCAAATTATTATAATAATGTGAGCTGTGGTAGCAACTATCAAAGAGGTACATTGAAGAAAGTAGAAGAGCACCTAGGATACAGGCATTGTCTCTGTCCTGGTTGTGGGTGTTGGCTGGGTTGGGGAGGACCACCAGATGACTGTCTGTTTGGTGACATCCCCACAGAATCCATCTTAACCTGGAAGCTAAGTTTCTCAGAACTCACCCTACCCAAACAGTACGGGGTTAGAATCTTCCAGTCAGAAGAATTCATGGGAGAACTGGAAGAAGGAAGAAAAGCAAAAATTGTCACGCTTGGCATTTCATAGTTACCTATGCAGCAGGTTTCCAGACCTCTCCAAGAGCTACCACTTTGTGATCCCAAGGTTGGCAGCTTCCCCCAGCCTGATGTCATACTGACTATTTCTCCAATCTCCTGGCTTCAGCCTTCCTAATCTTTGGTCTCCTAAACCCTATCATATTCAGGTAAACTCTAATTCCTATATTAAATCCCTTGTTTCCCTTATGCTTGCATTTACTAAATCCAGATGATAAACATATCTCACAGAGAAGGCAAATCAGCATGGTATTGAAAGCTGAATAGAAGTTCATCAGACAAACAAGCTAAGTAAGTCATTCCTATAAAAGGGAAGGACATGTGCACTGGAGGCAAATTAATCATTCCAAATTCCATGAGAGAACAAAAAGTATCCATGCCTGAATGCTCCCAAACCGGTTCCTCTCTCTACCCACTAAAGCAGATGATGAATTTTCCTGCTCGGTTTTCTCGCTTTACCTAAATTCCAAGGAGTGCCATAGGCTTGGCATCAAAAGCTGAAAGGAAGTTACCTGCCTGGGGCTTCAAACAGATCTCATGTTACCCCCCAGAGATAGCTTGTCTGAGAATAAATACTGGAAAGGTCCAGCAGAGCCAGAAATGGAAAACAAATCAAAGCCCTGGCAGCATGAAACCTTAGATCCAGCCATAACTTAAATTAGTTCATCTCTGGGATTTCTCAGTTCTGTGAAGAAAAAGAAAATATTTTTTCAGTAAAATACTTTGACTTCAGTTTATAGTCACTAGAAAATAAGAGTACCAATTAATAATGCAGTGTTTGAGAAATGTAATAACTTGAATTATTTTGAAATTAGTCCTCGTTTGCCACGTTGATTCTGCAATCCCAAAAAACTGTATGAGAATGAAGTTTTATAGGTATAAAATTCACTTTTCAACAGATATTTATTGAGTGCCAAATATTGGCAGGGATGATACTGGGTACTGGTCATTCAAAAAGACCAAAGATGCCTGCCCTCCAGGAGCTTAACGTCTTCTGAGTAGAGAAAAAAAATAACTGAAAAACTGGATAAATAGATAAATCACATAGAATAACATAGAGATCTAAAAGTCTGTTGTCTACATCCTCAGGTAACTGTTTGAAATGAGAAGGACCCAGCAGCTGTCATGTCTGAGTGACAACTGCTTGACCTAAGTCCCCTTTGACCCGGGGATGCCATACCACTTGTCTCTCCCCATTTCCCTTCTCCTTAACCATCACCCAGATAACGCAAAGGTGTTAGGTTGATAGGTGATCCTTGCCCACATGCTGTGATAAGTTTAGTAAAAACAAATTCCCTTTTTGATGCCATCTGTGAGTACTGGTGAGGTTTCAAATCCAATCAGGTGATGACGAATAGGAAATGCAGTCCTGCCCTAATTAACACACACATTCTTCCCATTCTATACTCCTGCTGCTTTTCTCATTGCCCTGCCACCACCAAGCTCCTGCTCCTTCCTGGTGTTAGTGTTAATAATGAACTTTGATCTCAATGCTTGGGGTTGATCATATCATTAGTGCAGCCATCGAATAAATTCCTGGGTGGGGGATCATGTTATGGAGAGGGGAGCTTTAAGCAGTCCTTCTAGGGTTAATGGAAACACTATTCACATCCTAAAACTTCCTCCTCCATCTCTCTATCCATACCTTTAAAATAATGATTTTACACCTACTTCACAAAGAAAAATGGAGCAATTACAAGGAAACAATAAACTCTCACCTCTATCTCTACTATCAACAAACATCTACTGCTACATAATCTATTCTCTCATCTGTTCATTTAGATAAAGTTTCTCTGATCTTTTCAAAACAAATTTCTCCACTTTGCCTTGGATCACATCTCCTCTTCTGTGTTCTAAGACCACACCAAAGCAATTCTTTCCTTGTTTTCTACACCATTACTTTTAACTGACATTCAAATATGCAGTTCTTCCTTTCTTTAAAAAAAATAAATTCTCAGTCTCCATCTTACCTGCAAAGGAGACTGGAAGGAGTGTCCAGAGATCGAGGAGGAAAAAGAGGACATGTGGTTTCTGTAGCACATATGAAAAAAAGAAACTTGTATTAAGGACAAAGGAGTCATCACCATGCCAATGCTGCTAAATCAGATAAGTCAAGGACTGAGGAATTACCAATGGGTGAGCCAACATGGAAGTCATTGGCGAGCCATAAGAGCAATTTTGATGGAGAAGTGAAGTAAAAGTGTGATAGAAACATATTTCAGGAAAAAAAACATGGGAAAAGAGGAAATGGCCATAGTGAGTTAGACAACTATTTCAAGGATCAAATAGGTGGTGTGATACTGACAAGAGAAAAGGAGTCCTTGGTTTTAGATAGTATGATAGCAATTCTATTTATGGGAATAGAAAAGCAGAATATGTCAAGTCCAAGTGTAAGAAATAGAGAAGAGTCCTTGGGAGTCTGTGGAATTTCTCTTATAATAGTTTCTATTTTTCAGTGAAATAACAGAGCAAGCTGAAAGTGAGGACGAATGAGACTACATTGGGGTATGAGACTAGAAGATATGAAGTGGTCCCCTTAGAAGAATGGACTCTGGACACAGAGACTGATTCCAAGCAGCTTAAGGACATGAACTGAAAGTGCAACCTGTCACTAATACTGTGTGTTTCCTCTAGCCATGCTATAATGCAGGCTTCTAATGGGGGGGGGGGTTGAATTTCATCAGGTTTGTAGGTTTGCCAAGCTAGTACAAGCAAGAAATGTGAAAGAAAAAGTTGAAATTATATGCATGGAAGTTAAACTAGTGATTGAACATGAAACTCATTCTAGGTAAATGAGAGTAAGGATATGAGCCAGTGACAGATAGTTAAATTGTAGTAATACCATTGGTTAATATATCTTAGGATAATGAAAGATTTGGGGACTAAGCATAAACTGTCATGATAGGAATTGTGGTTGGAATAGTTGAATGAAATTTAGACTTTAAAGAAATTATAATTATTGACAAGGTCACATTCATGGCAATAGGTGCCTGAGGTAGAGTGAAGGTCAAGAATGGTAAATACAAGTAATGTTACATGCTGGCTCTTAAAATTACTGAAATTTCTGTTATTTGCAAGACTAAAGTCACAGCTCTCTGGTCTTTTAAGGTTTAACTCTCCACCTATTGTCCTATTCTAAACTTTCGCCACTCTCTCTTAACACACCCATATACCCTATGCTTCAGAAATTCTAAAATATCTCACTTCTCTGAAAATCATTGTTATTTTCACTGTAACATATCTTTCTATATAGATATTGTTCCCTGTGTCCGGAATGCCCTTTTTCTTCCTTGTCTGACTGATAAATTCCATTAAGCTCTATCATATGAGAATCATTTCCTAATTTTCCATATTACCTAAACCAGGCAGTTAGGCTTTCCCATTTTTATGTTTCCATGACACTTTGTAAATGTATTTCTACATTTTCCACAATTTTGTATTTGATTTACAATGTGTTTGCTTCTTTATTTATTTGATTGTTTTACTTTTTCATTTATTTATTTATATTTACTTATATATTTTCTTGCCAGATCATGTGTTCCTTGAAAAAAGAGCCAACACCTATGTTTGCACATTTAATACCTAAAAAAAAAATGTCTGACACCTAAAATAAATTAATCTTATATTAATAAATTGGTAGATGAGTATAACACAGTTTCTCTTATTGATGAAGTTTGCATACTTTGGTTTCTAATTCATTTTACACCTTCATTTGTGGATTATTCCATATGAAATCAAAGGCTACCAAGTTGATCGAACTGCACCTGTAACTATTAATGTATAGAAAAAATTTGTTTCTTCATATACCTTCATCCACATATTTTTATAAAACAGAAGGCCAAATGGTGAGGTAATTCTCTTCTACATAAACTTATCCATACATTCATAAACCATCATTAAAATAAAGCTAGAAAAACCCTGTTTCATAGAATTAAATGCCCAAGACATTATACCTTGCTACAATATGAAGGGTCACATTGAACAATGTTATTAGATTTTTCAAATGGGAAAAATAATATTTTAACTGAATATTGTAACTTAGTAAAAAGACTCTGAAATTGAAGGAAGATGTCTAATAACTTCTAAGGTCATTAACTCATACACATTCTGATTGAGTGCAAAAGTAGTGTGGCTTCTAAGAACCACTACTCTACCAACTTAAAGGGTAAAATAAATATAAAATCTGTAACAGGGTGTGTCAATCAGAGAAACATGCTGTGTAATGTAGCACCTCCCCACCTCATCATAGAGAAGAAATGTAGAAGGGAAAAAGTGGCTTTTTACAGGCTCAACCCCTTCCTCTTACTCAAAGGATATGTGGGGTAGTTGGTGTGTCATACCTACTCCACTGATCCTTCTCTCAAATTGCTGCAGTGCACTTATTTCACCATGAAATGAAACAGCTGCCCTGAGAAGGTAAGACTTTTTAAAGAGAGCAACTGTTGCTTCTCTATGAATTATGGCGGCAACATTGTTTCACATAATGTTTGGGGAGTCTGGGAACCAGAAAAGTCCACAGGATGCCCGTGTATTGAACAGCTAGTTCCAGGAAGTGGCTGCTCCAAACAATATGGCAAAAACCCATCTGCTCACCATGAAAGGGCTTCAGGAAACCCTCTATAGAACAAATGAATTTACTCTTTCATTTCTCTTCCATACTCAGCAGGGAGAAGCCTGGGTGAAGCCATGAAATACTGCTCATACAAAATTTATAAAAATATACAAAAATAATCGTGTGTGTGAATGTGTGTATGTGTGTGTGTGTGTGTAATATCTGTAAGTAAAGAGCATTTTAGAAAACAGTAAAGAAAATTCCCCTGGACTAATATATGATTATGCCCAGGAGCAAAAGCTGTGACTGGCTGAAGGATTCCGCTGATAATATCCTAGAGGCTTGAGTAAAACCACGCACGTGAGGACAAGCAAAGAGATCTTGGGGAATTATTACTAAGAACCCTACACATAGACTGGATGTAAATTCAATAAAAGAGTGAAATAAAAGAATAAAATATATTCCCACTGACAGAGAAAGACCAAAAATGTTTTTTGCTTACTTTAGCCTAGACTCTGGTCAGAAAAATTAAAGTCCCTTGGAAATTCATAAGCACAACGGGCCTGAGGCCTGAATTTTAAGTATGATCAAGGAATCCTTACTTCAAGAAGTCAACATTAGATGCCTTCTCAGCTGCTGAGACACAGCACCTGAAAAGAATGAATTAAAAACCCTGTCTTGAGGGACAAGTCATCTACACAAGCCCCAAAGATTTATTTCAGCTAAAGTCTCACTAAAGACTTCCACCCAGACTAAACTTTTAAAGCCACAAAATAACACAACATGAGTGTGAATCCTCTGATCTAACACCGAGTGGGAAGAGACACTCAAAACTATGTAATAGAACTATCAAATATAGATAATACAATGAGTGCAAAAATGAGTAAAACATAAAAGAATTAGCCAAATACATAAAAATCTCAGATCAAGAAACCATAGGAAATACAGGGACATTTGGAAAAAAAATAAAAACTTGAATATTGAAAATTATAGGGCCGGCCGTATAGCCCAGTGGATAGGGCACTGGCATACCACATGGGAGGCCCCGGGTTTGGTTCCTGGGGACCTCTCCTAGCGGGCAGACCGCCTTGAGAATGGCAAGCCACCATGGGCGAGCCAGAGCCGCCGTGGGCAGGGCAAAAAGCTGCCACGGACAGGGCAAAAGCCGCCACGGACAGGGCAGGTCGCCCGCGAATGGAGCGCAGCCAGCCACCCGCGAACTGAAAGTCGGCCGTGAATGGAAGCAGAAGCCGCCCACAAGCGGGGAAAGCCGCGCCTGCGCAGTGACCAGTCTCGGCGCGTTGTCGCAGCAGTGGGGGGGGGGGGGAATGGGAGATATGTAATAAAATAAATAAATCTTTTTTTTAAAAAAAGAAAATTATAGTAACTGTAGTCAAAGGCTAAATGAATACGTTAAACAGTCATTAGATGGAGCTGGAAAAATTGATGAATTTGAATACTAATCTGATATAATTATTCAAAACTTAGCAGAAAATGAAAATAGATATGGAAAGTATGAGAGTGTACTAGATATAAAAATAAAGTAATAAAACACAATATATGGTTACTATAAGTTGCTAAAATGTATAAAAATAGAGGAGTGATAACATTTCAAAGGGTAAAATTTCAAGAATTTTCATTAAATAGTAAGAAAATGTGATTCCTATGATTCAGCAGTATAAGATATCATTTTAAAAAGGTATATAAAATAAATCCACAGTTAAATATTTAAATATTAAACAGAAGAAGAAGAAAGGAAAAGAAAGTATCTTAAAAGAAATCTTAGGAAAGGCAGATTACTTTCAAAGGACTGATAGTCAGACTAATGGAAGACTACTAAACAGCCAAATAAAAAGCATAAAAAGGCAAAGTTAAAACATGGTGTGTAGTTAATAGTACAATTATAAAATTATGTTTTCATCAATTGTAACAAATATACCACACCAAAGAAAGTTGTTAATAATAGGGTATAATATGGGAATCCTATATTGTATGCATGATTATTCTGTGAACCCACAACTTCTATAATTAAAAAAAAGAAGAAAAAAAACCTAAAACATCAATGCAGTAAAACAGAAAAGATGAAAAGATCAACTAGGTATCTAAATGCAATTGAGCAAAGAGACTGTATTTTCAGCCCAAAGAGGGGATATGGGGAAATTGAAGGTTTATCACACACAAAAAAGGTCTTTGCTGTGAATACTAATAAAAAAATGTGTTACAGAAATAAGGAATTTGAACCTATAAGGAATGTCTTTAATAGAAGCGGAGGCGTCCTGAACAAAGAATTATTGAAATTGTAGAAAACTTTAAAAAGCATTAACTGTATAATGACAGCATGTCTTAGTTTCCCTGTCTGCTAAGACAAATAGCACAATGGCTTGACTTAACAAGAATTTATTGCCTCATAGTTTCAGAGGCTGGAAGGCTTATTTCCCCCAGGGGTCAGTATTGCTCTGGCTGGTTAACAGTCCTCTCGTTCCTTGGCTTTCCTATCCCTTTCTCTTCTGGGTTCCCTTGATTTTGGGTTTCGATTCCTCCCTCGCTTTCTCTTTATAAAGTTTCCAGTAATAGGACTAAAATCCATCCTGGTTCAATTAACCAAAGCATAACATTTTCAAAAGGTCCTGTTTGCACTGGGTTCATACTCACAAGAATGGGATTAAGATTAAAGAACATATTTTATTCTGGGATGCATGATTTTATTTTACCACATAGCAGCACAAATAAAATTAATAATAATAGACACTTTAGTAACCACAGAAACAAGGGAATTAGAACATATCAGTTGTCTGTAAGACGTAAGACATGAGTAAAGTGGTCAGAAATAAGACAGTTAAATGCATTATTTTGATATGGAGAAGAATGGGTTTGTACATTAATGTTAGCATTGCTAAGGCAAGTAGGCAGTCTGAAATTTTATGGATAACCCCTAAAAGAGAAATAGTGGCTATAAATTGCAAACAAGTAAAGAAATTAAGGAATAAGTAAGATTTTTTTTTCCAATAAAAATCAGGAAATAATGAAAAAAGAAAAAGAGATGCATAGGAGGAAAAAGGAGGGTGGATATAAGGAACAAAATAAAATGTTTAAGACAAATTTAAATAAATCAACATTTGCAAAGAAAATAAATAGATTAATTGCATCAATTTTAAAAACAAAGGTACAAAGATTGGATATTTTTTTGATCTATCAATAGAATATTTGCAACAGATACTTCTAAAATATGATGACTCATAAAGCTTGAAATTAAATAGATATGAAAATATGTGCCAGGCAAGAATTAAGTAAATAAAAGCTGGCATGGTGATATTATTATTAGATTGTAATGCAAAATAATTCATAAGAATAAATATAGTTATTATGTAATGATATTTCTCTCATTCATCAGAAAGTTACTATGACTTCAAGATATATGAAAGAAAGTATGATAGAATTACAAGGATAATAGAAAAATCTATCATCATAGTTGAAAAGATATTTTATTACATTTTTTCAGTAATTGTTAAAAGAAAATGATAAAATACTTAAACAACAAAAATAATTGGTTTGAGATACTGATTATATAAATACATATGCATATAACACTGAAGCAAAATATTAGAGAATATACAATCTTTCCATAATGACATGGAAATATCTATAAATAAATAGCTCATGTTTAATAATTTTTGGGTCAAAGAAGTAGTCATAAGGAGGAAAATTAGGAAATAATTCAGACTGAATAAAAATGAAAACAAAAGAGAAAATTTGTAGAACACAGCTAAACCAGAGCTTAAAGGGAAATGTATAGTCTTAAGTGCTTATATAAGAAAAGAAGAAAGACCAAAATCAATTATCTAAGCTTCCATTTTTACAAAAGGTAGGAAAAAATAGAAAAGTAAACCAAAAATAAGGAGAGGAAGGAAACAATGAAGCTAAGAACAAAAATCAATTAAGTACTGGGGAGGGGCAAAATGGAAGCAGAGTAAGCCAAGAGTCTGTCTCTCAGGGCAACTGCAGGTACTTTTAGCCCACATCTATTAGATTGCTGGGCACGCCAGAGGGTCCATCACTACCCCTGGCATGGAGGAAGGATGGAAAAAGATAATCCACACATGCAGTAATCAAAAACCAAAGCTAGAGTAGTTATACTTACATCAGATGAAATGAACTTCAGAAGCAAAACTGTCATTAGAGGCAAGAAAGAACATAATATATTAATAAAAGGGTCAATTCGCCAGAAAGGAATAATCATAAATGTATATACAACTAACCAGAATACCCCAAATTATATAAGACAAACACTGGCAAAACTGAAGGGAGAAATAGATGTCTGTACAATAATAGATGGAGACTTAAATACACCACTCACAGCATTGAATAGAACATCTGGGCAGAGGATTAATAAACTGAGAGCTTGAATAATATTATAAATGTGATAAAAACTAATATACAGACTATTGCACTCCCAAACAGCAGGATATACATTCTTCTCAAGTGCTCATGGATCTTTCTCCAGGATAGACCATATATTGGGCCACAAAGGGAACTAAATAAATTCGACAAGATCAAAATTATACAATGCACTTTCTCTGATGATAATGGAATAAGGATGGAAATCAATAACAGGCAGGAAAAGAGAAAATTCACAAATATATGGAGGTTAAACAGCACACTCTTAAATAATCAGTGGGTCAAAAAAGAAATTGTGGGAGAAATCAATAAATATCTCGAGACAAATGAAAATGAGATCATAACATATCAGAACATATGGGATGCAGTGAAGGCAGGGCTGAGAGGGAAATTTAGTCCTCAATGCTTACATTAGAAAGGAAGAAAAAGCTAAAATAAATGACCTAACTACACAGCTGATGGAACTATAAAAAGAAGAGCAAACTATTCCCAAAGCAATCAGAAGGAATGAAATAACAAAGATCAGACCAGAAATAAATGAAATCGAGAACAAAATCAATAGTGAGAATTAACAAAACCAAAAGTTGGTTCTTTGAGAGGAGTAATAAAATTGACAAACCCTTAACTAGACAGACAAAGAAAAAAAGAGACAAGATGCAAGTAAATAAAATAAAATAATGGAATGGGGATATTATTATTGATCCCACAGAAATAGGAGAGATCATAAGAAGATACAATAAACAAGTGTATGGCAACAAACTAGACAAGGTAGATGAAATGGAAAAATTACTGGGAATGTACAAACCACCTTCACTGACCCTGGAAGAAATAGAAGACCTCAACAAACCACAACAGTCATCAAACAACTCCCCAAAATGAAGAGATCAGGTCCAGATTGTTTCACAGGTAAGTTCTACCAACCATTCAAAGAAGATTTAATACCAATCACACTCAATCTCTTCAAAAAATTGAACAGGAAGGAACACTACCAAACTCATTATATGAAGCCAGTATCACCATAATACCAAAGCCAGATGAAGGTATTATGAAAAAAGAAAGTCAGAGCCCCATTTCCCTAAAGAAAACAGATGCAAAAATCCTCAATAAAATGAATGTTAATTGAATCCAAAAACACATTAAAGAAGTATTCATCATGATCAAGTGAGTTTTATACCAGGGATGCAGGGTGGTTCAACACAAGAAAATCAATCACCATAATACACCACATTAGAAACTCAAAGAAGAAAAATCACATGATCCTATCAATTGATGCAGAAAAAGCGTTTGACAAAATACAACATCCTTTCTTAATAAAAATACTACAAAAGTTAGAAATTTTTGAAGAAAACTTTCTCAACATGATAAAGGCCATATATGAAAAACCCACAGCTACCATTGTACTCAATGATGAAAGACTGAAAGCTTCCCCGTTGAGATCGAGAACGTGACAACAATGCCCACTGTCAGCACTGTTGTTCTATACAGTGCTAGAAGTTCTAGTTAGAGCAATCAGGCAAGAAAAGGAAATAAAAGGTATCCTAATTGGAAAGAAGTAAAACTTTTGCTATTCACATATGATATGATCCTATACCTAGAAAGTCCTGAAAAATCTACAACAAAGCTGCTAGAGTTAATAAACAATTTCATTAGAGAGGAAGGATACAAGATTAATACTCAAAAATCAGTAGTGTTTCTATACACTAGAAATGCACAATCTGGAGAGGAAGTAGGGAAAAATCTTATATTTACAATAGCAACTAAGAGAATTAAATATTTAGGAATAAACTTAACCAAGGATATAAAGCACTTGTATTCAGAAAACCACAATGTGTTGCTAAAAGAAATCAAAAAAGACTTAAATAAATGGAAGAACATTCCATGCTCATGGAATGGAAGACTAAATATCATTACAATGTCAATTCTACCCAAATTGATATGCAGATTCAATGCAATCTGATAAAAATTCCACGAGCATTTAAAGAAATGGAAAAAACAATTATCAAGTTTATTTGGTAGGGTCAGGGGCCCTGAATAGGCAGAAACATCTGAAAAAGGAAGAGCAAGGGGAACAGGTGCAGCTCAGAGGTTTGAGCACCTGCTTTCCATGTATGAGATCCTGGGCTTAACCACTGGCACCTCCTTAAAAAAAAAAGTTGGAGGACTCTCACTTCTGGACTTTAAATCATATTATCTAACTAAAGTGTTAAAAACATCATGGTACAGGCATAAAGATAGACATAAAAACCAATGGAACCAAATTGATGACTCATAAAGAGACCCTCACAAACACCATCAAGTGATTTTTGACAAGACTATCAAACCCACCCAGCTGGGGCAGAATAGTCTATTCCACAAATGGTGCTGTGACAACTGGATATCCATAGCCAAAAGAAAGAAAGAAGACCCCTATCTCACACTTTATACAAAAATTAACTCAAAATGAATCAAAGACCTAACTATAAAATCTATAATCATATAGCTCCTAGAAAATGTAGGGAAACATCTTCAAGACCTGGTGGTAAGTGGTAGATTCTTAAACCTTACTCCAAAAGCATAATCAGCAAAGGAAAACATGGACAGATGGGACCTCCTCAAACTTAAACACTTTTGTGACTCAAAGGACTTCACCAAGAAGGTGAAAAGGCAGCCCACTTAATGGGAGAAAATATTTGAAACCACATTTCCTAGAAGGTTTGATTTCCATTTTAGACAAAGAGATCATAAAACTCAGCAATAAAGGAGCAAGCAATCCAATTAAAAAGTGGACAAAAGACTTAGACATTTTCCAAAGAAGAAATACAAATGGCCAAAAAGCACATGAAAAAAATTTTAATATCACCAGCTATTAGGGAAATGAAAATCCAAACGACAATGAGATATGATTTCACACTGCATAGAATGGCCATTAACAAAAAACAAAACAAAACAAAAAACAGAAAACAATAGATGTTGGAAAGGATGTGGAGAAATAGAAGCACTCCTTCACTGTCAGTGGGAGTGTAAAATGGTGCAGCCTCTGTGAAAGACAGTTTGGCAGTTCCTCAAGAAGCTAAATATAGCACTGTCATATGATCCAGCAATTCGTCTACTAGGGATATATACAGAAGAACTGAAAACTGTGATGTGAACAGACATTTTCACACCAATGCTCATGGCGACATTATTCACAATTGTCAAAAGACGTAAACAACCCAAGTGTCCATCAACCGATGAATGGATAAATAAAATGTAGTATATACATATGATGCACTACTATGCTGCTCTAAGAAGAAATGAAATTGGGACACATATGATAACATTGGTAAACCTTGAAGATATTATATTCAGTGAAATAAGCCAGGCACAAAAAGACAAATATTGAACGGTCTCATCATCATGAACTAAATATGAAGAAAAAATCCATGGATTTAAAGCCTAGAATATAGGTTATTAGGAGAT
>PVKH010007168.1:8030-20530 GCA_004027955.1 Chaetophractus vellerosus | reverse complement strand
AAAAAAAAAAATAGCCCAGATCCCCAGTACCAGAGGAAGCAGAAAATACCTTGCTCACAAAGAATTTTAATTATTTGCCCTGACCCAGCTGGTGGCTCCCTGGAAGACAAGCTCAAATGGCTTGTCTTTATTTTGCCTAACTCAGAACAGGCCTAGTGCTAAAACTGCTCCCTGGGAGGCAGTTGTCAAAAACATTTATAAGTAATGGCTTAGGTTGCAGTTGGGGCAAATAATAGATTAACCAAAAAGCTTGAGAGGAAAAGCTAGGAAATGACATCTCCATAAGGCCTTTTGAAAACCTCCAACATATTCTCAGAAGTCTAGAAAGCCAAGCACATATTCAGGGTTGTTTGTATGCTCAGGAAAGACCTGAGAAGACCCTAATCTCTCACCTGTTCCTGATCTCGGTGCCACTCAAGGAGGAAGTGAAGGCTAAGGTAAAGCTGTAAACTGCCTTACTGAGTGTTGAAACTGTGACCCAAAACACAGAGTCTCTCAGCAAAGACTGGAAGATCTTTTGGTTCCAGGTTTTTAAGTGAATTCGTCCAATCATTAGCTGACCACTAAGCTAAGAGAAGAGAGAATTCAGAGGACACACACAACAAAGTATATAGACTTTAAAGAATTTATAAAAGTCACTCAGCAAACAAAAAACAGCTAAAAAAGAGCAGCAACCATTAAGTAGGCTTCCTTTTCACTTTCATGACAAATTCATTTGAAGCACAAGTTTCTTTTAATTGTGAGGAGGTCCCCTTTATCTTTTTTTCCTTTGCTGCTCAAGCTTTGGGTGTAAAGTTTATGAAACCACTGCCTACCATAATATCACATACATGTTTCCCTGCATTATCTTTTAGTTTTATGGTCCAGGCTCTTAAATTTAGGTCTTTGATCCATCTTGAGCTAATTTTTGTATAGGGCATGAGATAGGGATCCTCCTTCATTCTTTTGGATATGGATATCCTGTTCTGTCAGCACCATTTGCTGAATACACTATTCTGTCCCAGTTGAAGGGGACTTGGCAGCATTGTCAAGTATCAGTTTGTTGTAGATGTGCAGGTCTATTTCTGAACTCTCAATTTGGTTCCATTGGTCAGTATGTCTATCTTTGTGCCAATATTCTGTAGTTTTGACCACAGAAGCTTTGTAATATGCTTTAAAGTCAGGTGGTATAAGTCCTCCAACTTTGTTCTTTTTCAGGATGCTTTTTGTCTATTTGGAGCAACTTACCCTTCCAAATAAATTTGATTGGATTTTCCATTTCTGAAAAAAAGAATGCTGTTGGAATTTATACTGGGATTGCATTGAATCTGTGAGTCAATTGGGGTAGAAAATGGCATCTTAATGATATTTAATCTTCCAATCCATGAACATGGAATGTCTTTCCATTTATTTAGGTCTTCTTTGACTTCTTTGAGCAATGCTGTGTAGCTTTCTCTGTACAAGTCCTTTACATCCTTAGTCAAATTATTCCTAAATATTTGATTCTTTTAGTTGCTATTGTAAATGGTTTTTCTTGATTTCCTTAGATTGCTCATTCCTAGTTTATAATTAGGTTTGGAAATGGATGGAAGTGATGGTGGCACAGCGATGTGAGTATAATTAACAGTGCTAAAATGTCTGTGTGAACATTGTTGAAAGGGGAAGTTTTGGATCGTACACGTTGTGAGAAGGAACATTAGGGGATAAAACAGGGGCCTGTGTAACATAGTGAACTCTTGGGTGAACAAAGATTGTGGTTAATAATACAAGTATAAGAAAGTTCTTTCAGGTCCATCACAGGTACAAGGTGTTGATAGTGGGGTGGTATATAGGGAAAAATACACCTAAAGCATACCTCTATGGGATAGAAATGTATTCTTGTTGTTATGTTTTCTGGATAGATTGAGGCCTATACAGCAGCTAACAAAATATTAAACATCCCCCTGAGTAAGTATTACTACTTTCTCAAAAAAGATGACAAAAATCTCTGGAATATATGTCTTGTCTAATAAAAAAAAAAACAGGGCAATAAGCCAAGCCATCAATTTTAATGCTTGTACTTATGAACCTTATTCTTGTGACCATGAAACTAAGCCTAATTACAAATGACAAAAGAGTTACCTCCTGAAAATCTCCTTCTTACTCAAATGGGGCCTCTCAGCCAAATTCTGCAAATAAACTCACTACCTTTCCCCCAACATGGCTTGACCCCCAGGGATAAGCCTCCCTGGCACTGAGGAATTTTTACAAAGTGTTAATCAATGATACATTGGAAAAAAGACAAAGGGGTGAAATATTAAAACAGCTTTTATGGCTAAGAGACTTCAAAATAAGTTGAGAGGTCATTCCAGAGGTTACATTTATGCAGGTCTTAAGCAGATTTCTTTTTCTGTATGTGTAAACAAAGCCTCACACAAAAGTTCTCCCGAGGGCTCTTGGGACATCAAGAAACCATAAGCAAGTCATATAGCCTCATAAAATCAATACCCCCTTGGCAGGCCCTATTTAGGAATATATGAAAACCTATTCCCCCAATATAACATAGTTATACTCATTTACAATTCCCCTAATCATGACTCGTCTACATCTTTTATTTGAATCTACAATTTTCAACATACCTGTAAAATGTATTTCTCAGAGACTTAAATCTTTGGATTATTTATATGATGGTTGATCCCTGAAGCCCAGCAGAGTTGCAGTTTACTCTCCAATTCTTCAGGCTTAACCTGGACAACTAACAAAATGATGATGATGGACAAGTCCCCCAAAACAAGGAATATCTTCAACTGCAAGCAAACAATTCCTTTCTTCTACCCCATAATATCTAAGTCCCCTCTCAGCCTGAAGCAGTCAGAAGGGACACCTTCCCAAATCCCTCACAACTGAACAACAAACAAAAATAAGGGGGGAATGTAACCATGGACCAAAGCTGAGGCACAAAGTCCCCAAGTGAGTGGGCCCATGGAGTGCCTCAAGGCTGAAGAGATTGGCCAAATGCCTGAACGCCCACAGCTGGGCGCAGGGAGAAAACAGAGCATCTGAGGCTGAGAGGAGGCCCAGTAGGAGACAAGCCATATGCCTGATTGCCCTCATGTGAGCTCCTGTAGACAGTGAAACTTGAAGGGAAGGCAAGGACCTCGGAAGAGATTGCTGCCATCTTACCTCACCATGTAGGAGGACACCAGTATCACCAGTAGCTGACTCTGGTGAGAAAGCATCTCTGATGGTGCCTTGATGGTATCGCTTTGGAACTTTAAGTTTTTACCCTAATAAATTTCCCAATATAAAAGCCAACACATTTCTGTTACATTGCACTGGCAGCCCTGCAGCAAACTAAGGCATATAGGAATCAATTTAACCAAGGAGATGCAAAACATGTAGAGTAAAAACTACAAAACACTGATGAAAGGAATTAAAGACCTAGATAAATGGAAAGATATCTCATGTTCATAGATTAAAAGACTTAATCTAATCTAACAACAAATCTAATTTGTTAAAATGGCAATATCCCCCAAAGTGAGCTACAGATTCAAAGCAATCCTTATCATAATTCCAAAGGTGTTTTTGGAGAAAGAACTGACCCTAACATTCATATGGAATTGCAAAAGACAGAAAAGCCAAGTTAATACTGAAAAAGAAGAACAATGTTGGCAGACTCATATTTCCCAATTTAAAACTTACTACAGAGCACAGTAATTAAAAACTGTGGGGAGCGGACGTGGCTCAAGCAGTTGGGCGCCCGCCTCCAACATGGGAGGTCCTGGGTTTGGGTGCCAGTGCCTCCTAAAGAAGATGAGCAGGCACAATGAACTGAAACAACGAGCTAATGCAATGAGCTGATGCAATGAGCAGACATAACAAGCAGGGAGCAGATGTGGCTCAAGTGGTTAGGCACTCGCCTCCCACGTGAGAGGTCCCAGTTTTGGTTCCTGGTGCCTCCTAAAAAAGACAAGTGGACACAATGAGCGGACATAATGAGCAGACACAACAAACAGACAGATGACAGACCCATCTTGGAGGGGGGACGGGGGGGTGCTAACAAAACAAACAAACAAAAACAATGTGGTACTAACATAAGGAAATAAATACAAATCAATGGAATATAATTAAGAGTCCAGAGATATACCCATACCTCTATGGCCAGGTGATTTTCAACAAGGGTGGCAAGACAATTAAATGGGGAAAGAACAGTCTCTTCAATAAATTGCTTTGATACAACTGGATAGCCACATGTAAAAGAATGAATTTGGATCCCATACCTAACATATATGAAAATCAACTCAAAATGTTTCAAAGGCCTAACTATAAGAGCTAAAACTATAAAACTCACAGAAGGAAAATATGGATGCATGACCTTGGACTGGGACAATGGTTTTTGACATGACACCCAAAGTACAAGCAGTCAAAGAAAAAATAGATAAAATGGATATTAGTAAAATTAAAAGCTTTGGTGTATCAGGGACTATTAAGAAAGCAAAAAAATATTTGCAAATCCTGCATCTGAAAAGGGATTAGTATCCAGAATATATAAAGAACTCTTACAACTCAACAACAAAATAAGCATGTGAAAAGATGCTCAGGATCATGACATTAGAGAAATGCAAATCAAAACCATAATGAAGTTATCACTTCACACCCACTTGGATGGTTATCATCAAAAAGTAAATAATAACAATTGTTTGCGAGTAGATAGAGATATTGGAACCCTCGTACATGCTGGTGGGAGTAAAATGGTATATCTGCTATAAGACAGTCTGGCAGTTTCTCAAAAAGTTACACACAGAAATATCACCTAGCAATTCCATTACTAGATATATAACCAAAACAACTGAAAACAGGTGTTTACAGCAGCATTATTCATAATTGCCAGAAAGCAGAAACAACCCAAATATCCACATCTGATGAATGGATAAACAAAAAGTGGTATGTCTATACAATGATACAAAAGACTGTTAGTCACAAACGACAACATGGAAGAACCTTGAAAACATGCTAGGCAAAAGCAGCCAGATGTAAAAGGTCACATACTGCATGATTGCAATTATATGACTTATCCAGAATAGGTAAACCCATAGCCATAGGAAGTAGACAAATTGTTGCCAGGGAAATGGGGGTGGGGATAAGGGGTGGGAATTGAGACTAACTGCTAGTAGGTATGTGGTTTCTTTTACGGGTAATGGAAATGTTCTGGATTTAGATAGTGGTGATGGCTGCACAACACAGTAAATATACTAAAAACCACTTGTATTAGTAAGCCAAAGGGGTGCCTTCATACTATATACCAATAATTGGTTGGTCTTTATAAAGGGTATTTATTTGGGGTAGAAGCTTTCAGTTACCGGGCCAGAAAGCGTAAGTTTCTTCCCTCACCAAAGTCCATTGGCATGTGTTAGATAGAGCAAGACAGTTGCCGATGTTTGCCAGGGTTCGGGCTCCTTGGTGCCCTCTCTCCCAGGGCTGTGTTTCTCTCTGGGCTTAGTTCCTCTGTTTCTTCCACAAGGTCAGCTGTAGACTATCAGGCAAACAGCTAACTCCTGAGGCGTTCTCTCCAACATCAGAGCTGTTTCTCAAAAACTGCTTCTCAAATCTGCTTCTCAAATCTTCTCCCTCTGTCTTTTGCCTCGCCTTTTATACTTGAGACCACACCCACTGAGGGGTGGGGATCAACATCCTACTGATGTGGCCCAGTTAACGCCCTAATCATAACCTAATCATGCCCAGATTAACAGATCAGTTTACAATCATGATTAAATTTATATTTTTGGAATTCATAATTAGATAAAACTGTCAAACCATTACACCACTGAAGTGTACAATTTTAAATAAAATAAAATAAGTGAATTAAATAAAAGTAAGACTTAACTATCACTTGTCTACAAGAAGTACATAAAGGGGAGCAGATATGGCTCAAGTAGTTTAGCACCTGCTTCCCACATGGGAAGTCCCAAGTTTGGTCATGGTGCCTCTTAAAGAAAATGGAAACAAAAAAGTAAAACAAACGTAAAAACCAACTCAGGGAAGCTCATGTGGCTAAGTGGATGAGCACTGGCTTCCAGATAAAAGGTCACAGGTTCCAGGTTCAATCCCTGGCCCTGGTACCTTAAAAAAAAAAAAAAGTTATTACTGGTTTTAAGAAGAATTTCTAGGCATGGTTTTTTTGTTTGTTTCTTCTTTCTATCTGGTTGTGTCATTGTCTTTTTGGTGTGACGCTTCGCCATGCAGGGGCCTGCACCTCTCCGTTCCACGCAGGGGCCTACAGCTAGGCATGTTTTCACAGTCCTTAGACCACTGGGCAGTGGTCGGCAGTGCAGTAAAATACAGTGTATGCTCCACCAAAGGGAAAGCAGCTATTCTGCTTCAATCAATTGATGCCAGGTGAGAAGGCAGAAATGAGGACCTAGTATTTTTAAAAAGAAGCCAGAAATCTTCATTAAGCATAATCTCTTGCTTTTTGAATGCTGTCATTAATGAAAACAATTAAAATCACAATGGGGCCACCAATATTGAGACTAGATCTGGCCTGGGGAGCCTGTTTGCTAACGCTTTTTTAAACTTTAAAAAATTTAACCCAGGAAGCTGCCTAAATATTGTAGAGAAGGGAGGGAAAGATAACCAGTCCTTAAATGGAAAAACCAACTCTCATTGGGGAGCAGATGTAGCTCAGTGGTTGAGTGCCTGCTTCTCACGTACGAGGTCCCAAGTTCAATCCCAGTATTTAAAAAAAAAAAAAAAAGCATATATTAAATATAATCTCTATAACATAAAAGGGCAAGGTAAAGCAACAAGTGCTGATGTAGAAGCTGCAGCAAGCTATCCAGAAGATCTAGCTAAGATAATTAATGAAAGTAGCTACAATAAATGAAAGATTTTCATTATTGATGAAACATCCTTCTATTGGAAAAAGATACCATCTAGGATTTTCATAGCTAGAGTGGAGAAGTCAATGCCTGGCTTCAAAGCATCAAAGCTTCAAAGGACAGGCTCTCTTGTTAGGGGCTAATGCAGCTGATGACTTTAGTTGAAGCCAATACTCATTTACCATTCTGAAAATACTAGGGCCCTTAAGAATTATGCTAAATCTACTCTGCCTGTGCTCTATAGATGGAACAACAAAGCCTGGATGACAGCACATGTCTCTCCAACATGATTTACTTAATATTTTAAGCCTACTGTTGAGATCTACTGCTAAGAAAAATAATTACCTTTCAAAATATTACTGCTCATTGACAATGTACTTACTCACCCAAGAACTCTGATGGAGATGTACAAGAAAATGAATGTTGTTTTCATGTCTGTTAATGCAACATCCATTCTATAGCCTATGGATCAAGGAGTCATTTCGACTCTCAAGTCCTATTATAAGAAATATATTTCATATGGCATTAGCTCCACAGACAATGATTCCTCTGATGAACTGGGCAATATCAACTGAAAACCTTCTGGAAAGGATTCATCAATTTAGATGCCATTAAGAACATTCATGATTCATGGGAGGGGGTCAAAATATCAACATTAAGAAGAGTTAGGAAGATGCTGATTCCAAACCTCATGGATGTTCAAAACTTCACTGGAGGAAGGAACTGCAGATGTGGTGGAAATAACAAGAGAACTAGAATTAGAAGTGGAGCCTGAAGATGTAACTGAATTTCTGGAATCTCATAATAAAACTTGGAACAGATAAGCAAAGAAAGTGGTTCCTTACTCCTGGTGAAAATGCTGTGAACATTGTTGAAAGGAAAACAAAGGAGTTAAAATAACATAAACTTAGCTGACAAAAGCTGCAGCAGGGTTTGAGAGGATTAACTCCAATTCTGAAGTAAGTTCTGTGGGTAAAATGCTATTAAATAACTTCACATACTACAGAGAAATCTTTCATGAAAGGATGGCCCAATCAATGCAACAAACTTCACTGCTGTCTTATTTTAAGAAATTACCACAACCATCCCAACTTTCAGAAACAACGCCCCTATCTGTCATCAGTAATCAACATCAAGGCAATACCCTCCACCAGCAAAAAGAGTACGACTCACTTAAGGCTCAGATGTCAATGCTTTTTAGCAATAAAGTTGTTGTGTTTTTTTAAGTTACTGGGGGCCAGGGTTTGAACCCGGGACTTCACACATGGGAAGCTGGCATTCAACCACTGAGCCACACTACAATGGCTTCCTGAGTTGATTTTTTTTTTTTTAAGTACTATTAGCTTTTTTTTTCCATATACAACTTTTATTTTTTTGGCTCCCAGCGTGGGACATGACTCCCAGGGATGAGCCTCCCTGGCAACAAGGGGTTACTAACAAATGCCAATGGACAGTATGACTAGAAAAAGACTTCGAATAAAAGGGGGAAATGGTAAAGACGAATGAGTTCATAGGGCTAAGAGACTTCACAGTGAGTCAGGAGATCAACTCAGAGGTAACACTTATGCAGATTCCAATAGGACCTCCTAGGCTTCCAATATGGATATCACCCCAAACAGAGGGCCTCCTGAGGGCTTTGGAGACATCCAGCTCCTATATCAGGGCAGATAGCCCCAGAATTTGGTGCCTTACCAGTGGGCCCTAATTTGGGATCCTTGCTTGAGAGTGACAGAGTCTGACCCAAATATGTCTTCACCAAACATGGTCCATCTGTCTCTTCTATTCAAACCTATACATGATGCCAGAGTGTGAGGTGTACTTCCAGAGACCAGAAACTACAGGCTGTCCATGTGCCAGCTGGGTCCAGAGGCTCGGTGGACCTGCAACTCGTACTCTACAACTCAATGGACTCAACCCAGGGGAGAAGTGGGGAGAAGATGATGGACGGCGGCCATTCCAGGGAATGGAGAGAGCCTGCAGCTGCAGGCAGGATAATCTCTTCCATCGTATCCACGGGATATAAGTTCCCTCTCACTTGGTGGTGGAGGGGACATCACCATCCCAGACTCCTCGGGATTGGGGGAAGAGCTGTGGACTAGAGTGAACTTGTTCGTGTCCTGTTATAGATCTGTGATTCACGCAATGGAAGAAATTACAAAAGTATGTGGAGCCAGGGGCCACTGGATGCTTTGGGGGCAGGGAGAGGGAAAGGTAGTTGTAATACAGGGGCTTTTTGGGGACTTGGGAATTGTCCTGGGTGATGTTGCAATGGAGGATATAGGCTATTTTATATTACCATGTATCATGCATAACTGTGTGGGAGAGAGGGTGGTCTCCAGTCTGAACTGTGGTCCATGCTTGGTGGCAAAGCCACAAAATGTGTATATCTATTGCAAGTGATGTGCCACACTGATGAAGGATGTATACGTGGGAGGTTGTGGGAGGTGGGGCATATGGGTACCCCTAAAATTTCTGTGTAACATTTATGTAATCAATGTATCCTAAAAAAAAAAATTTTTTTTGATTAAAAATTTAAAAAAAAACAAAACAGTACTATTATCTTTTTTTTTTTTCCCATATACAACTTTTCTTTTTTTGGCTTCATAATATTTTCTACCTATGGATTAAAATTTTTTTTAAAGTTACAAAGATTACATAAATTTTACACAAAAATTATAGGGATACCCATATGCCCCACCTCACACATATACATTCTTCATTAGTGTGGCACATCACCTGCAATAGATACACACATTTTGGGGCTTTGCTACTAAGCATGGACCATAGTTCACATTGCAGACCACACTCTCTCCCACACAGTTTTGCATGTTATATGATGATATAAAATGGCCTATATCTGTCATTACAATGTCACTCAGGATAATTCCCAAGTCCCAAAAAAGCCCCTGTATTACAACTGCCTTTCCCTCTAGGAGAAAAGCTCCCCCAAAGTGTCCCCTAAAGCATCCAGTGGCCCCTGGCTCCACATTAATGTTGTAACTTCTTTCATTGCATGAAATAAGTCTATAACAGAATACCAGTAAGTCCACTCTAGTCCATGGCTCTTCCCCCAATCCTGAGGAGCCTGAGATGGTGATGTTCACTCTACCTCCAAGTGAGAGGGGGCTTATATCCCATGGATAAGATGGATGGGATTATTCTGCCTGCAGCTGCAGGCTCTCTCCATTCCCTGGAATAGCCGTTGTCCATCATCCTCTCCCCACTAGGTGTTCTGGGTGAGTCCATTCAGTTGTAGAGTATGCGTTGCAGCTCCACCAGGCTTCTGGACCCAGCTGGTACATGGACAGCCCGTAGTCTCTGGTCTCTGGAAGTACACCTAAAACTCCGGGACCACATATAGGTTTGAATAGAAGAGACAGATGGACCATGTGCAGGGAAGACATATTTGGGTCAGACTCTGTCACTCTCAGGAGCAAGGATTCCAAATTAGGGCCCACTTATAAGGCACCAAACTCTGGGGCTATCTGTCCTGATATAGGACCTGGATGCCTCCAGAGCCCTCAGGAGCCCCCCTGAGTTGATTTTATCATTTGTTTTGCTTGTTGTTTTGTTTTTGTTTTTTCAGGAGGCAATGGGAACTGAACCCGGAACCTCCCATGTGGGAGGCAGGAGCTCAACTGCTTGAGCCATATCTGCTCCCCAAAAAAGTATTTTTTAATTAAGGTATGTACAATGTTTTTGTCAGACATAATTCTATTGCACACTTAACAGACTACAGTACAGTGTAAACCTAAATTTTATATGCACCAGGAAACAAAAAAAATTTGTGGGACATGCTTTATTGCGATAGTCACTTTACTATGCTGGTCTGGATCCGAACCCACAATATCTCCAAGGTATATATGGTAGCAACTTAGTTATTTTAAACACCGCACCTTATGAGCTGCAAAACTTGATTCATTTTTTTCAAGTGCCCTTTTTGCATACTCTAAGGCTTCATACACCAATCGCTTTTTCTCCTCTTCTGAAGTTCCGCTAAGCTGAGATATATCACGTGAAGCCCGTGCCAAGCGCCACAATAACTCTGCATCTTCACTAATTTGGAATGAAATAAAAAATAATTCATATTTTAACTGGAATTTTTAAATTGTTAGAGGTCACATCGTTAATCAACACATTTTAGTCTTTCAGTTTAGTGAGGACATAGTAAGCAAAATATTATCAAAAACCACTATTAATAATGCTAAAATTATTTCCTTTCATACAAAACCTTTACTTGCTAAAATTTCCTATAAAATATCCACTATTACTCATAAAAATTAACTTAACTAAAGGATCTAAAATAATGACTTCCTTAAAAAAAATTTTTTTTGTGTTTTTTTTTTGTGTGTGTGTGTGTGTGTGTGTTCTTCTATGTGTGCTTTGTCTCCCCCGGTTGCGGCGACGCGCCGAGTCAGCTCACCGCGCAGGTGGCTTGCTCTGCTCGTGGGCAGCTCTGCTCCGTTCGTGGGTGGCTCTGCCCCGTTCGTGGGCGACTTGCCCTGCCCACGGCGGCTTTTTGCCCTGCCCACGGCGCCTCTGCCCCGCCCATGGTGGCTTGGCCTCTCAAGGAGGTCTGCCCGCTCGGAGAGGTCCCCGGGAACTGAACCCAGGGCCTCCCATGTGGTGAACCGGCGCCCTATCCACTGGGCTACAGCCGGCCCCCTTGTGCGTTTGAATTCTCTAAACACTTACCCTAAAAGTTCAACTCACAATTTGAGGCTTGACCTCACCAAACTATGCTTCATACAACTCACTAACTGGTTCAGACATTACCATAATATACATGTTATATTCAGGGTCATGACATTTTAAAGAACAAATAGAGCACCTGGTTCAAATCAGTATATGTTAAATATCTGTTTATGAGTGAATAATAAAATATAATGTACTGTCAAAATAAATCCTACACTTAAATGTGTCATCCATGACTTCTTGTCTTCTTATTTCAAGTATGGACATTAGACTCCTTGAGGAACTACCATTTAAAGATAAATATATAAAATAAGAAATAGTTCGGAAATAAAATTACCACAATTATACAATAAAGTTTTGAAATATTTTTTTTAAATCTTAAATTCCTTTTTATTAAATGTTTGCCTTCAAGCCTATTTCATAATTCTTTTCTCCTCCATCCCACCCCCAAATAGTACTCCCATCACAATTCTGAAACTTTTTAAAAACATTTTTGGACTAATTTTTAAATATTTTACACAAAGAAATGGTAGTATACTTATAATTCAATCAATATGAAGTAATCTTAGAGCTTCAAATTATTACTGAAATGGCTATAAAATGCCAAATCAGTCACCTCAAGTTACTGAAGGAAGAATGGAATAGGAAAGATGATTGCTAAAGATATTTAGGGAGTAAAATTGATGGGTCTTGGAACAAAAACTGGTTTTGGGAATCTAAGAAAGGTAGATGAAAATGACTCAAAGTTTCTAGTTTAGAAGAACTGGTAGAGGGGCTGGCTCGATAGCCCAGTGGATAGGGCGCCGGCATACCACATGGGAGGCCCTGGGTTCGATTCCCGGGGACCTCTCCTAGCGGGCAGACCGCCTTGAGAATGGCAAGCCGCCATGGGCGGGCCGGAGCCGCCGTGGGCAGGGCAAGAAGCTGCCACGGACAGGGCAAGAGCCGCCACGGGCAGGGCAGGTCGCC
>PVKH010007167.1:0-20431 GCA_004027955.1 Chaetophractus vellerosus | reverse complement strand
GAGTTATCAGCTTTGCCAAGGAACAGACTGCATTCACAAGTGAGTTCTGCCCATAAAGATAAACTCTAAACATGCTATCTAAAATCACTGCCTTAGTGTTACCATACCAATGCAGTAAATACGCTTTTCATTGCAGAGCTTGTTCTTTTTTCTTCCTGAACTACCACTCTTACAAACTTTTGATCACGATTAACCAAATCTTCCTTCTAAACATCATGGGCAAGTTCAAGCTCTACCACGTCCATGAATTCTCTTGAAACAATTTTAATTGTGTATTTACCTATCTATCTCATTTTTCACCTAACAGTTAAAGAAAGAATATGTTTTAAAGATTTGAGATGAAACCTTACACTTCCACTTTCTAAGTGTTTAATTTTTTGGCTGGTCACCTTAGCTCTCTGTGATTTGCTCTGCCCATCTGTAAAATGATAAAACACATGCCTCAAATAGGTTGTAATGCATGTAGAAAATGCAGTTTCTAGCATAGATGATGTGTCTAATAAGCGATCCTGGGTATGATGATGGAGGTAGCTTTGCTGACTAGGATAATGTAGTTAGCTTTCTTTTTTTTTTCATTCTCCACTTAAGCTATATTCCATCCTTACTGTTAGCAGAAATTATCATTAACCATCAAGAAGTCTATACAGACTTAGACTTTTAGGAGGGAAACAAAATTCAAATTTTCTTATTTAACACATTATTTAGAATAGAACTAATACATAGTTGTCATTTACATACATCATTGAATTTATATCCAAATATTCCCATCTTGAGCATTGCAATTACTATATAAGTTTAATGACAACTAGGCAAAAAGTAGAGTGAAGTCCAAAGTGACAATTACCCAATAATGATGAAGGAAAAAAAAGGATATGGATAAAGTAAAAAATCATTGAAGAATGGAAACACCCCAAATGTTTGGGAACTGATAAATGGATAAAGAAATGCATTATATCCATACAACGGAATATTATTTGTCAATAAAAAATGAAGCAATGATACAAGCTACAACATAGTTGAACCTTAAAAACATCATATTAAGTGGAAGAAATCAGTCAAACAGGGTTTCAAAATATAGGGAATGTCCAGAGTAAATGGATAGAAATAGAAAGTAGATCAGTGTTTGCCATGGGCTGGTGGAAGAGGGGGATGGAAAGCGGCTACCAATGTGTCTGGGTTTTTGGGGGGCTGATGAAAATGTTCTGAAATTAGATGGTGATGAGTTTGCAGAACCTGTAAATATACTAAAAAACAGTGAATTAACACTTTAAAAGGGTGAATTTTATAGTGTGTGTATTTTATTTTAATAAAATTGTTATTAAAAGAAACAAAAGGTAAATCAGAAAAAAAAGAAAAAATCAATGATGACCAAAAGAGTAGAAAAGGGCTGAGATGCTGAAAGTTTAAAATAGAGGGAAACAGATGTGGTGCAAGCAATTGGGCTCCCATCTACCATACAGGAGGTCCAGGGTTTGATTCCTGGGGCCTCCTGGTGAAAGGCAAGCTGGCCCGCACGGCAAGCTGGCCTGAGTGGCGAGCTGGCCCAGGTAGAGTACTGGCTTGCGCAGGAAAGCTGGCCCATGCAGGATTGCTGGCCTGCACAAAAAGCTGGCACAGCAAGGTGATACAAGAAAAAGAGACACAGAGGAGAGACAATAAGAGACGCAGTAGACCAGGGAGCTGAGGTGGCACATGAGATTGAGTGCCTTTCTCCACTCCGGAAGGTCCCAGGACCGGTTCCTGGAGTCGCCTAAAGAAAGGACAAGCAGACACAGAAGAACACACAGAGCGCAGACAGTGAGCACAAAACAAAGGGGTGGGAGGAATAAATAAATAAAATAAATCTTTTTTTAAAAAGTTTAAAATACAGAACTTTTCCTCTTGAACATAAGACCAAAACTGCTGGTAGAATAAAAAAGTGCAAGACATGATCTATTTAGCTGGTAGTTTTTTCAATCTATCGAAAAAAGCTAAACTCTTCACAAGCTTTGATTTTATCGTTGCTGTCTGTTATTCATCTTCTCCTTTACTTTGAAACTTCTCATCCTGACTTCTATTAGAGCAGGCTCTAAATAGAAATCATCAGTACATTTCATACTAGAACCCGTGACTCATGTTTCCCTCCCAATTTCTCCTTATGGTAATGAAAATAGTTTTCCTTTGTCTGTTCATTTGTGTATTGGAAACACATAAATTGTTTTTTAAGTTTCAGAGGTCTACAGCCAGACAGGATTTTGCCTCAAGACAAATTGTGTTTCTTTAAACTGGCTGTGATATGATTCTGTATTTAGCATTGTACTGATTTAAGGGTTTTTTTTTTTTTTTCAATATTGCAATGTCTTTTTTGGAATTCAGAGGATGGAATGTAGCAGTTTGATATTACTTATGAATTCCAAAAATAGATATTGGGTTATGTTTGTAACTGGTCTGCTCCTCTGGGCATGATTAAACTATGAATAGGGCTTTGATTGGGCCACATCAGTAGGCTGTTGAGTCCCTGCCCCCTTGGTAGGTGGGGACTCACAGAGGAACCGCTCCACAGAGAAGGGAGTTTGGGGTTTTGAGCTGGAGCCCCGGGAAGTAAACATGCAGGAGAAGAACACGGAGAAGCAAATGTGTGAGGAAACAGAGAAGGCTCCATTAGATACAGCAAAGGCCCCAGGAAGAGAGACGAGCCATTCACCTGATAGTTTGCAGCTGCAGAGACCAGAGCCCTGAGCAGCTAAGCCTGGAGAAAAATGAGCCCTGGGAGAGAGAGAGACTTATGCCACCCTACAGCTGGTATTGGAAGAAGCTGGGACCACAGGGCCTTCAGAGGAAGAGGGAGGGCGAGCCCTCACAGATAATGGCAGCCATCTTGCTCCAACACGTGGCAACAGACTTTGGTGAGGGAAGTAACTTAGGCTTTATGGCCTTGTAACTGTAAGCTCCTACCCTAAATAAATACCCTTTATTAAAGCCAACCGATTTCTGGTATTTTGCATCAGCACCCCATTGGCTGACTAATACAGGCTCCAAAATATTTTGAAGAGCAGGGAGGAACCAAGGAAGTCATCCTGAATATTATCTTCATTTAACAGACAACCTAGGTGAACACAGTGAAGAATCAGTAACTAAAATTCCTGGATCAGGATTCAAAGTCCAGTCCAGTTTCTGCCACACAGGTTACCTCTTAAAAAATGACTGATGGTTATATTTCTTCTTTAAGCTGGTCCTCCAAGTTTTGTATCTTTTCCCCTTTCTGCTTAGCTTCAAGCACATAAGAAATCTATAAGTATTTAATATATATTAAATATATAAATATAAAAAATATATAAATATAAGAAGGATAAACTGTTCAAGCCAAGAAGCTCACTACTAAGCCGCATCTAAGGCATATATATATATATATATATATATGCTTCACATTAATTATGTGATGATGTAAGACATCTTCTCTACTGCTGATTCCAAGACGGTCTAAGCTGACCCACAGTCAGTTTGCGGGGCAAAGCCATGCTCCATCTGCTCCTTGGGGTGTGAACAGTAATGACAGAATTCCAGGGGGAAATGTTTTGGACAAATATTTACAACATCATTTTCTAGCTTAGACAAAATCCATGGTTCACATTTCTCATCTTGAGAAAAGTATGCTGTGGTTTTGTTTTGTTTTGTTTTTTAAGTCTCCATCCCTTGCCATCACTGTAAATATGATTTTTCAAATATTGAACATCATATTTAATTCTAGCCACCTATTTGCAGAAATGACAGCTTGCTCACTTTCACAGAGGAGCTAAAGATCTGGGCCTGACAAAACAAAAGAGTTAAACTGTCACTTTACTTGGCTTCTCTGTGTTTAAAGTGAATTAAGGAATCAGAGAGAACAGATGTCTCTCCTTAAGCATTTCATTTTTTTTTTGTCTCCCATGAACTCTTAGAAAATACGAGATTCTTTGTGTTGAACACTATTTTTCTGTTTCAAAAAGAACCCTCCTGTTTCTCTTGCTAAGATGACACTTACTGTACATATCATTAAGTGGGTAAGTGCCACAATCTGCAGATACCGCCACACTTCTCCAGCATTTTACCTTGGCAGCCTTGCTTTGGGCACAGCTGGAAGCACAGATATGATAAAATATTAGATAACTATGTTCACAGTTATAGTTACGATATAGAAAATAAGCACTATCTTTACTCCTTATCAAAGCATTTCCATTTAAGAAACAAGTGAAAAATGATGCATATGATTATACAATGTATGGCTAGAATAGTCAATCAGCTATTAATTAAGTATGGCCAATGTTCCTCAGAAATATGAAGAGGAGAAAAGAAGGGACTTAAAATCTAGTCAGTAACATAAAATGATGTGGTACAATTTAAAAAGCCAATCATTTACTAAAATCTATAATGCAGAAGGCATTCTGTTGGATATTTATACTTATCTTTACTTTTTACAGGAAACTGCTGATAGGAAATGGACTTTAATCCTCAAAATAATGACCTTGTTGGTGACGTGACTCCTTTTCATATAAGAGAAAATTGAGTCTCGTGGAACACAATTAATTTGAGCAACATCATATAAGTAAAAGGGTGGTGGAAGCAGAATTCTGATGGGAGACAGATTTTTAAATCCTAATTGGCAGTGTGAGTTGCTCCAGAGGATGCTTCTTCCTGGTCTCTACCCACATCCAGCACACAACCACGCTTGCTGGTGTCCTGACCTGCAGGAGCTGAAGGGGCAGATCCTGGCAATTCTTTGACTACCAACATTTGTTTCCATTGTGAGAAATAACTGAGGTCAGAAAACGGCAAATTCAGGAGCACGTGGCTCCGTGTCTATTCTTCAGGGTGCATGCTACTGCTCTTTTCAGCCTTGTCAGTGTCCGGCATCAGAAACTTTTCAGAAACCAAGGTAGCAGCACAAAGTCACCTGACTAAGACTGGTTTCTAGCTTCACTGGCGTAGACTCACCTCTGACGCCCAGCAGAGAAGGGGGGTGATGAACCCAAAAGGCCTAAGGGAGCGCATGAGATTCCAGCAAGCTTGACCAAATCCTCCTGGTCATACATTAGACCTCATGTCATCATATCAAAGATTTATAAATGTGTGCTTTGACTTTAAAAAGAATTGTGTGTTCTTATGACTTAAATCATTTTGGAAATTATAGGAAAAAAATGTTAAAGGAAATTAGAAGTATCGTCTTAGTCCTACACCCAATGATAATTCCATTAGGTCTCTTTTTCTTTTTATATTAAACATTTTAAATCATACTCTATGGACTTATATATACCCATTTTTTAACTCAACGGATAATAAAGATATTTCCAGATTATTAAATATTATTTTACATTTTCAGTAATGGTTGCAAAATATCCCTTGTGGAACCCTCCTTGCTGGTTAGGAAAAGCAATAGAGACCCTCAGGTTACATAGTCTCTCACAGAATTTCCTATGAACTACCATTACTTATCTTCCAGATTTACATCAGAATTATCATTGCCTCCCAGGCAAGGCATCTTCAATTGTTAGTAACTAAAACCAGTTAAGAGGGAAGTGAGAAGATACATTTCCCAAAGTTTGACCCAATGATGCCTGGGATATATTGACAAATATAATTTTCATTCATGGAGAAAGATGTGTTAGCACCTACAGGAGAGCCCGTGGTTAATAACTGAATGTGCATAAACTGAATTTAAAAATTACCAAAGGGAGGTATCACTGTGTTCAAAGGTTATGGTCGGGGTACATCTGGTTCTTGTGCTTAACAGAATTTCTATGGCTGAATTCCTAAGCAGCCCAGGTCCATGTGGTTCTCTGATGTTTCTTCTAGTTCCTGCCTCTGTGAATTGGAAACTTTAGGGCTTGGAAGAGAGGCTCAAGAACACTTAGCATTCTCACCCTGTTCTCACAGGCACTCTTTGCTTTAATTATTTACAGAAAACTGGTGATAAGAAATGGACTTTTGGGGGCCGGCTGTAGCCCAATTGGTAGGGTGCCAGTTTGCCACGTTGGAGGCCCCGGGTTGGGTTCCCGGGGCCTCCTCGAGTGGGCAGACCGCCTTGAGAGGGCAGGCCACCGTGGGCAGGGCAAGCTGCCGTGAGCAGGCAGGCTGCCTCGTGGTGAGCTGACTCGGCAGGTCGCTGCAGCGGGGGGAGACAGGCAGACGCAAAGGATTGCAAAACTGAGCACAGCAGGAACAAGCAGAAGCGGGGGGGATATGTAATAAATTTTTTAAAAAATCTTTTAAAAAAATGGACTTTTGAGAGGAAGAAAGACTTCATTTAAGTCTTGAGAAAAAACATCTGGGTATCCTATTACAATTTAAGAAAAAGTTCCCCTTTTGTAACTATGGACATTGAGTCAATAATAGAGTACTCTTTGCTAGTAATTGCTATTTCCCTTGTGTGATTATCTACTGAGGGATCACTGAATAACGAAAAGATTTAGATTTTCCTTGGTTCCAGGTCATAATATCATTAACAGCACCCTGAATTCCTGAGCTACTCTAAAAGAATCTTCTACCCCAATACACACACACCAGGCCACCAGGAATCCCAAAGTCCCACGTTTTAATTGTGCCTCTAGTTCATCAGTAAGATGCTTTTGTTTTTTCTTTCACAATAGTTTTATGTTGAAGTCAATGATAGGCCAGCCTCAAAGCACTGCTAGCTGATGTTCACTCTTTTTATTTTATTCAAACTTCTTAATTCACTGCATCCTATTATTGCTATTACTATTTTCCCTATTATTATCATAATCGTATTACTACTATTCATAGTACTATTATTTTATCGTCTCTTCCTTCTCACAAAATAGAAGGGATGGAAAGAAGTAAAGACTATTTATTCTTGACTGATAATAAGTCTCCATGAATTATTTTTATTTCATTTTAAATGAGGTTTCTTTGGAAACTGGGTGATTCAGCGTGGTCTCTTTTTCCTAGACCAAGTTTCCACAATTAGCAAAAAAGTATTCAGCTTCTTAATAAGACCAATTTGAACATCTTATGTACAGCAAACTAAAGCATATTTTTTAAATGAGATTTTTTTAAAGTTTTCTTTAAAATCCCTTTTTATTTTAATCAGTTGTCTTGATTTAAACAAAGTCTCTGCACTCGGCTCTCTCCTCTCCCAAAGTCTAATGTATCTCCCTGAAGTTCTCTTTTCTACCCAACCTCAGTGACAGTTAACTACTCTTGTCCTAATAGAGAAACTTTCAGAAGTGCTCAATTCTTCTTTCTCTCATATATAAACATGTACAAAGTGGTTGAAAGAGTTGCCTTTTACTGTGTTTGGCTAAGAGAAACAGGAGATTGTATTGGATCAGGAGTTTTGTGACTAGAGTTAGATAGGACTTCAATTCCCATTTAGCAATAGAATTCTAAAAGTGAGAAGTCACACTCAGTTTTAAGAACTTCTGGTCCAGTATTCCAGACCTATGAATCCCCCACTTATATGCTATATAGTTATGCTCTATGCCTGCATTGCACACATAGAAACATGTACATATATACACACACAGCTGTAACTCTGCATACTAGGTACCACAGGAAAAAAATATTTCCATATATCCCCAAAACAGCCTTCTAAATCATTAAATAGTTAATTTAGATTGATAAAATCTTAACAATCCAAGTAGACATAAAGTTGGTTGATTTCTAGAGTGTTACATAAAACTGTAGCCTTTATGCTCCCACACATTCTCCATGGCAGTCAGCCAAAGAGCCTTTGGAAGACAGAAAACTCATCCTGGAGCCATTGAAGTTTATTCTTGCCCATTCTGGAAAATTGGCCGATATTGATAATTGCTATAAAAAGTTTACCCCATGAGCCTCATAGGCTGCCAAGAATATAATTGGGCTGAAATGGAAGGCTGGTATTAAGCTCGCATCTGGTTCTGAGTCAAGGAGCCCTCAGTCTTTGACTAGCATCAAGGGAAGCTTCTTTCATTTAGGGAAAACAGATGGAACAATTTGACTATAATGGAGTTCATGTTGAAGGACTGTCCCAGCTTGTCACAATTGATGGCAAGTCAGATAGGATTTCAAATAAATAACTAACACCTGTAGGAGTTGCACTTACACCCCTGGCTTAAATTAGAAAATATTTATTAGGCATATCTACTAGTATGAGGCATGATTTCACTCATGGTTTTACCAAACATAAAGTTAGTTTTGTTTGATTTATTTTCACTTACACTGCCAATTTGATCACCTTTTTCTCCTGAACAATTCTACCAGAACATGCACTATTCTACAATAATCCAGAGCTTTTTCAGAGCCATTTTAGGCCATGTTTAATTTATGATATTAATATGTGATTCTAACGAAACTCATAGCATTTACATACATCCTTAAAGTGGAATCTTAGACATATTCAGTTGTCCCTGAAAGCCACAACCCATCTTTCCAGACAGCTTCTCAAGCTTCTTGCATGACCTGCTCAGAATTACAAATGCATACCTTTTACAAATTTGGTCAAGCATTTTGAATCTCTTGAAGATTTAAATCAATAATGATGAAAAATTGTATCCATAAATTACTATATGCTGAAGCAACTACAATACTTCAGCAACAAAATTCAATAAACATTTATTAAGTTTCTACTATATGCCAGGCACTAACTCATCTATATGATAGGGATTTAAAAATTATAAATAACACATGCTTCACACACTAAAGGAGCTCACAACTCAATTGAGGAGGTGGAGAAATGAAACCAAATATAAAGAGGAGGTTACTGAGAGGCAATAGAGTACTGTAGTTAAGAATAAAGACTTGTGCTATTAAATAAAGGTAACCATCAGCCATTTGTGTTTCTGAATACTAGTCTGAGTTGAGATGTGCTGGAAGTCTAAAATACAAAACATTTTGGGTATATATTTTTTAAACAGAATCTATTATTACAATTAATTCCACCTGCTCATTTTTATTTTTGGATGTGGCTGTTAGAAGATTCAAATTTATATTGCATTTATATCTCACATTAGATTTCTACTTAACAGGGCTATTAAGGACTCGTATAATAGACCTCTTGTCTTCAAAACTCATTCTATCACTTATTAGCTATGAGACCATAAGCGATTACTTATTTTTGCCTTAGTTTCCTCAAGTGTAAAATGGGGCTGATGACTCTGCATTTTATGCATGAATTTTTTATAAACCTATTTCCCTAATAAAAAAAAAACACAAAGGAAGGAAGGAGGAAAAATAACAGGGCTGAGAGTAATTACAATTCTTTATCAAATAGGGTTTGGGAATAAATAAATGAATAAAAATGTGTAAAGGACTATTATTTTCAAAGAAGTAAGCATAGAGAACTAAGTAGCTACATATGAAGGGGCCTAACTCAGTCAAGTAAACTCAAGGAAGAATTCCAAAATAACGTATCGTTTAACTAGGTCTCGTGTATAAAATGGAGGGAGGAGGGTTCCAAGAATATGAAACAATATGGTTAAAGTCATCAAAATTGAGAGAACTGTAACTCATCCCAGGAACGAAAAGTGGTTTTCAAGCATGAGAACACAAAGTGCTCAGTACCGGTCGTGGACAGAGGCTAGAGCAGGAGGCAGGAGCCTGGTCACTGGATTGACTATGCTTTTATAAGCACTTTGTGAAATAATGTATTCTCACTGTAAAATTAGCATGCTGTCCAAGAAGGGTCAAAGATTATAAAAACCAAAATAACTTAAGTGGGAATACGTGATGGTATGTAGGAGATTACTAAAATATTAATATAAAGTGTTTCTGTGTTGTTAGGCAGATTTTCTCCCTCCCTACTTTGTTGACTCTCAAGTCTAGCCAGTTACCCTTTTCTACTAATTGAACCTATTAACTCCACAAGTTCCAAACATTGTACTCATATAATACATTCACTGAAAACTAGGTTTGAAAATAACTTTTGGATATTGGAAATTGGGCATGGCCACCAAATTATCTACTAAAGCTCATATTCTATTAGGATTATGGATAGACACCAATATTCATAAGATATTTATAACTCAAAAGGACAAAATAGAATTGGAGAGCCCTGCCTCAAAGGCAAAAAAAGAAAAGTTTGCAATCTCTCTTCAAACAGCTTCCTCTACTCTTTATCTTAGAGATGTAGATAGTTACAGTGTTATGCCATGAAGACAATAAAATAATAAGAAAGGGGAACATATACAATCTACAACATCTATAGATTATATGCCTATAACAACAAGCAATAAGTAATAACATCTGAAATGACTGTAACTTTCATTAGTTTTTTGGTTGCTTTCTCACCTAGTAGGATTGCACTGTTTTGTCTTCAAAGTTTTAAATAGTTATATACAGCAAGTTCAAAAACATAAGCCAACATTTTCTGACAGAACCAAAGTACACCTTCACAGTTCATGATAGCCCAAGATTTCTCCCCTATTTTTCTTTGTAGCACTTTGTTAGCATACTTCTCAGAGTTTATCTATGTCCCATTTCTTTGTTACACCCCATCATTGTTGAATGTGCCACTGAAGGTCAGCAGGTTTGCCCTTGAGGAAGGCATGCTCTTTCTGTCCAGGATAGTTAAGAACCGATATGTATCATTCATTCATGGCTGACAATCACGATCTTCCTTCCAGGTGTATCTTTTTTGTGTTAGGTATTTTGTGTTTACCATCCTTTAGATATAAAATGAATGGCACAACACTAATCCTGAAAAAAGTATTGTTCTAGCTAAGACTGAGATATATCTGCAGATGGGTGAGAAATAAAATGGAGAGCAAATGTAAAGGTAAGTAAATGTTACACTAAATCATCTCTAATGTTATTTCAGAATATACCACCCTAGGAGTCTGTATTTTTACTGACCATATATTCAAATGGAAATATAACTGAGACTGGGGTAAGAAGAGTAGAAAACTAAATTTTGAAAATGAATGAGCAATATAGATAAAAGAATAATGCAGAAATGGACTTGAGAGAGCAGATTGGGACATGCTCAAGCAAACAATGATGGAATGTGACAGAAGCTATCAAAATCCACACGCACACAAACATCCAAATTGTTTCTCATCTGAATATAGTCTCTTCTCCTAGACTGAACTGCAATTACAAATAATGGGCTTCAGATCCTCCCATCCAAGGCCCAATGGGAAAAGCATGTTTATGCTTCCAAACATTTGGGCCATCTACTTGTTTGTATGCTATGTTTTCATGCCCAGGTTTTTTTCCTGTGCCATGAAATCCTGGTCCAGAACGAAACTGGAAAAAGATGGTGCAGTGACAGGATGAAAAATGAGTTTCGCTATGCTTAAAGGTTGGACTGTCCTCTTATATTCTTGGCAAAAGAAATATTTACCAACGTCTGCCCTGAAACATATTATTACATAAAGTTCCAAAGTCAAATAACTGATACACACAATATATATATTAGGAAAAACAGACAAAATGCTCATTTTTTAAACATAGAAACTCAAATTAAAAATTAGAATAGAAGACTTTTACAGATAAGAGGTTTTTTTTAAACTCTAAACATTCATATTTTGAAAATACCCAACTTAAAGGACATGTGAGAGTGCAAATATTCTATTTAGTGAGGGTTCTTCACTTAAAAACAAGATTTACCATATGATTCATTTAAAATTGAACTCCACCAATGCATTTAAAATGTTATCAAATGCACAGACTTTAACTGATATCCTTTTTTTTTTTTTAAAGAAAGAATTCTTTTTAAAATAAAACACGGGGAAGCTGACTTCTTGTTTCAATATTAATTTCAATCTGCGATTACAAAGCTTTGGAAATGATGTTAATTCTTTGAACAGAGATAAAATTAAAGTCAAAAAGGAGTTAATCACAAGAGTAACATGTAAACACCTTATAAACACTCGACCTTTAAAACTGACCACAGGTTAAAATAAAAAATACAAAATGATAACCAGTAATTTTGTCATGCAGTGTCACTATTTGTCAGATAGTTTTACACATTGTCATCTAAAATTCAGTTAGCCATTTGGCACTAGATTAAATTTAATTTGAATACTTATTTTAGATGGCTAGGTTAGAAAAGGGTTTACGGAATATTTCTGTGGTCTGTCCTCTTCACCTTCTAATTTTTAATAAATGATGATTTTTGTATTGAATTGTTTTGTATGATGTTCTTGATTTTTTTTATTCCTCCCAATTCTCTTAACAGATATTTAGCAAAAATGCAGGACTATATCTATAATCTCTTATCGCTGAAGGTTGTAAAACTGTGTTTCACAAGAGCCTGCTTGTGTACAGAATGTTCTACATAATAATGCTTCCTACAGAAATCAAAAGTTAACACATCTGGCATCGATAGTATACATATATCGATATTGACATCGATACATAAATCAAAACATCTTGTGCCCTTAAACGCACCGTGTTAGACTGCCGCCTAGGTGGAAGTTAGCTCAGCCACACCAGAACAGTGAGCATCATGGTCTCTTCTCTCCCTTTCTTAGAGAGCCGCTTTTCTTCTGTGAGCGCGTCTATGTTTTGCGAGCATGTGTGTGCATGAAAGAGTGCACGTT
The DNA here is from genome assembly GCA_004027955.1 of Chaetophractus vellerosus. Lineage (NCBI taxonomy): Eukaryota > Metazoa > Chordata > Mammalia > Cingulata > Chlamyphoridae > Chaetophractus > Chaetophractus vellerosus. Next base: position 7,934 of record PVKH010007167.1, on the reverse strand, counting down.
TATCCTTTATGCTGCGACCACTGTGGCCTATATTTCTGCTATTGCTGCTTTATTGGTCGCTGAAACTCTCCCCCATATTTTCATATTTATGGAGGATCCTTTAGCAAAGTATTTCCATATTTATGGGGGATCCTTTAGCAAAGCTAAACAGAACATTTCCTCCTTCCTCCAAGAATCTGCGTTATGTCTCTGTTGGGATTTAGGAGTCTTCATTGTCACCAAGAAGCACTTCCTCCGGATAATATTTCAGAAAGAAGAAAATGGTATAAAAGAGAACTAAACTGTAATCAAGTCTCCTACAATGTGCTGGGTAGTTTACTTACATAGGTCATTTTGTTAATCACACAACACTTTTAGAAAGGTAATACTGCAACCATTTTATCTTTGAATAGACATACCCAGAGACATCCAGTTATATCCCTAATCATACTGAGTATAAGTGAAGAGCCCAACATTGAACTAGATTTCTGACAATAACACCATGCTCTAGTGCCACATCATAGTGTTTCAAACTTCTCGAAAGTCAAATCCTAAATGCCCCAGTTTTTACCCTGCAGCCTTTTCAAATTTTTCACAACCATGATTTATATTATTCTATCATCTCAAATACTGATTTCAGTGTACAAATTATTAGCATGACACATGGACTACACTGAGTTTGTTATATGATACTTTGAAAATTATATTTTAAAATGAAGTAGTTAAAATAATTTATTATTGATAAATCAAACAAGAACAGATTTTCAATATAATTTGGGGAATGTTAATTTTCCTATAAATAATCTATTTGTAGAAAATATTTCATTAAAGCATTTCACAAACTCTGTTCTGAGGAATACTAGCACTGAAAAATGTTAATTTGTGCTCCAAAGCATGGGTTCCATGCCTTAAAAAATTCAGGAGCACTGCATTCTAAATTCCCATCTTAGACAAAATGCATGTTAGAGATTCTGAAAGGTACCTGGTGGGTGGAAGGAACCTGTTATTTACACAGGGTAAAAGATTTCTCTGAATTAACATTCCAACATGACTTTTTAAAAAATATATTTTTTAACTGGAGTATATCATTCACACATGGACACGCATAAACAAGTGTAAAGTATAAATTTTAAACTTATAAAATAAACATGCAAACCATCATACAGGGCTCTCCTATATCACCCCTCCACCAACCCCTTGCATTGTTGCAAAACATTTGTTACGAACTATGCAAGAGCATCGTCAAAATATTACTATTAACATTAGGCCCTATCTTATATTTGGTGTATTTTTCCCCCAACCCACCCTGTTTTTAAAAATATATTTTATTATAGAGGTTGAGAACTTACAAAACAATCATAAACATGTGTAGAATTCCCATACAACACCCCGTCACCAACACACCACACCGTGCTGGAACATTTGTTACAGATTGAGATAATATCATCAGACTATTACCACCAACCATGGTTCATAGAGTACATTTGGCACAGTTTTTCTATACACCCCCATTATCAACACAGTACATCTTTGGCATTATTGCAATAATATTATAGTATTGCTGTTAAACACAGTTTATAGGTTACACAACTTGTAATTTTCCCATGCTTCTCCACATTCCCACCACCCTGCAATAGTGATGTACATCCACTCTAGCGCACAGGACATTCTTGCATTTGTACGCTCAACCACAACTCTCATTCATCTCTGGGTTCTCTGTGTTATTTGGTCGCTAGATTATTCTTTATGTTTCTTTCAATTGACATTTACTTCCCCAGACTACCCTTTTCAGCCACAATCCCATTTATAAACCAGCTGCAACTCTATTCATTTCCACACTTTTACAGTCAAGTTATAAAAACTTCTGCATACATTAAGCATCAGTAGTTCTTCTCAACCCTGCTCTTATCTCCGAATAACCTATACTCTAGGTTTTAACTCCAAGTGTTTATTCTTCATATTTAGTTAATATTAATGATACCAGGCAATATTTGTCCTTTTGTGTCTGGCTTACTTAACTTGGTATAATGTCTTCAAGATTCATCCATGTTATCATATGAGTGCCAATTTAATTTCTTCATAAAGCAGCATAGTATTCCATCATATGGATATATCACATTTTGTTTATCCATTCATTGATTGATAGACACTTAGGTTGTTTCCATCTTTTGGCAATTGTGAATAACATTGCAATGAACATCAGTGTGCAGATGTCTGTTCGTGTCAAAGTTTTTAGTTCTTCTGGATATATTCCTAGTAGAGGAATTGCTGGATCATATGGCAATTCTATATTTAGCTTCCCGAGGAACCACCAAATTGTCTTCCACAGAGGCTGCACCATTTTATACTCTCACCAACAGTGAAGAAGTGTTCCTATTTCTCCACATCCCCTCCAGCAATTATTGCTGCCTGTTTTTTAACTAATGGCCATTCTGTGTGGGGTTAGATGATATCTCATTGTTGCTCTGATTTGCATTTCCCTAATAGCCAGTGATATGGAACATTTTTCCATGTGCTTTTTGGCCATTTGTATTTTCTCTTAGGTGAAATATCTATTTAAATCCTTTGCCCATTTTTTAATTGGATTGCTTGCTCTTTTATTGTTGAGTTGTATGATCCCTTTATATAGAATGGAAATCAAACCCTTATCAGACATATGGTTTCCAAATATGTTCTCCCATTGAGTGGGCTGCCTTTTCATCTGCTTGATGAAGTCCTTTGAATCACAGAAGTGTTTAAGTGTGCAGAGGTCCCATTTATCCACGTTTTCTTTTGCTGCTCATGCTTTCAGTGTAAGGTTTAAGAATCCACTACCTACCACCAGGTTTTGAAGATATTTCCTGACATAACCTTCTAGGAGCTTTATGGTACTTGCTTTTATATTTAGGTCTTTGATCCATTTTGAATTAATTTTGGTATAAGGTGTGAGATAGGGTTTTTTTTTTCTTTCTTTCTTTTGGCTATGGATAGACAGTTCTCCCAGTACTATTTGTTGAATAGACTGTTCTGTCCCAGCTGGGTGAGTTTGACAGCCTTGTCAAAAATCACTTGCCCGTAGATGTGAGGGTCTGTTTCTGAACTATCGATTCAGTTCCATTAGTCTATGTGTCTATCTTTATGCCAAGACAGTGCTGTTTATAACTCTGTAAATGGGTAATATGATTTAATTTAGAGTCTGGAAGTGAGAGTCCTCCAACTTCATTTTTCCGTTTCAAGATGTTTCTGGCTATTCTGGGCCTCTCACCTTTCTGGGTAATTTTAATAATTGTGTTTTCCATTCATTTAAAAAATGCTGGTGGAATTTTTAGCGGGATTGCATTGAATCTGCATATCAATTTTGGTAGAATTGCTATCTTAATGATATTAGTCTTCCAATCCATAAGCATGGAATGTTCTACCAATTATTTAGGTCATTTTTTATTTATTTTAGCAATGCATTATAGTTTTCTGAACATAAGTGCTTTACATCCTTGGTTAAGTTTATTTCTAAATATTTCATTGTTTTGGTTGCTATTGCAAACGGAATTTTTTTTCATGACTTCCTCCTCAGAATGCACATTGCAATTGTATAGAACCACCACTGATTTTTCATATTGATCTTGTATCCTGACACTACTGAAATCATTTATTAGTTCTGGTAGCTTTGTTGTAGATTTTTTGGCACTTTCTAGATATAGGATCATATCATCTGTGAATAGTGGAAGTTTTAGTTCTTCTTTTCCAATTTGGATGCCTTTTATTTCTTTTTCTTGCCTGATTGCTCTAGATAGAACCTCTAACACTATACTGAATAACAGTGGTGACAAAGAGCATCCTTGTACTGTCCCTTATTTCAACAGGAGAGCTTTCAGTCTTTCACCATTGAGTAAAATGTTGGCTGTGAGTTTTTCATATATGGCCTTTACTGTGTTGAGAAAGTTTCCTTCAGTTCCTACAATTTGTATTATTTTTATGAAGAAACGATGCTGTATATTGTCAAAAGCCTTTTCTGAACCAATTGATAAAATCATGTGTTTTTTCTTCCTTGATTTATTAATGTCGTGTATTATCCTGATTGATTTTCTTGTGTTGAAACACACTTGCATGCTTAGTATAAAATCCACTTGCTCATGATGAATAATTCTTTTAATGTGTTGTTAGATTCAATTAGTAAGTATTTTAGTGAGAATTTTTGCATTTGTATTCATTAGAGAAATGGGTCTGTAATTTTCTTTTTTCATAGTATCTTTATCTGGCTTTTGTATTAGGGTAATATTGGCTTCATAGAATGCATTTGGTAGCATTCCTTCTTGTTCAATTTTTTGGAAGAGCTTTAGTAAGATTGGTATTAAATCTTCTTTGAAGCTTGGTAGAACTCACCTGTGAAACCATCTGGTCCTGGGCTTTTCATTTAAGGGAGCTGTTTGATAATTGTTTCAATCTTTTTACTTGTGAATGGTTTGTTGAGGTCTTCTATTTCTTCTAGGGTCAGTGCAGGTTGCTTGTATGTTCCATTTCCTCTACATTGTCTAGTTTTTTGGCATAAAGTTGTTCATCGTATCCTCTTATGATCTCTCTTATTTCTGTTGGGTCAGTAGTAATGTTCCTGTTTTCATTTTTTATTTAATTTATTTGCAACTTCTCTCTTTTTTTCTTAGTCAATCTAGCTAAGGACTTATTGATTTTGTTCATCTTCTCAAAAAAAAAACAAATTTTGTTCTGTTAATTATCTCTATTGATCTTTTTGTTCTCAATTTCATTTATTTCTGCTCTGATCTTTGTTATTTCATTTCTTCTCCTTGCTTTGGGGTTAGTTTGCTGGTTTTTTTCTAGATCCTCCAGCTGTGTAGTTAGGTCATTGATTTTAGCTCTTTCTTCTTTTTTATGTAAATAATATGGACTATAAATTTTCCTCTCAGCACTCTCTTGGCTGCATCCCATAAGTTCTGATATGTTGTGCTTTCATTGTCATTCATCTTGAGATATTTATTGATGTCTCTTGAAATTTCTTCTATGAACCACTGATTATTTAAGAGTGTATTATTTAATCTCCATATATATGTGAATTTTCCCTTTTATGCTCCTTGTTGATTTTCCACTTTATTCCATTATGATCAGAGAAAGTGCTTTTTAGAATTTCAATTTTGTTGAATTTATTGAAATCTGCTTGTGACCCAACATATGGTCTATCCTGGAGAAAGATCCATGAGTACTTGAAAAGAATGAATATCCTGCTGTTTGAGGGAGCAAAATGTTCTGTATATGGCTATTAGGCTTAGTCCATTTATCATTTTATTCAAGCTCTGTTTCTTTATTGATCATCTGCCAAGATGTTCTATCCAATGCTGATATTGGTGTATTAAAGTCTTCAACCATTATTGTAGAAATGTCTATTTCTCCCTTCAGTTTTGACAGTGTCTCCCTCATGTATCTTGGGGCATCCTGGTTAGTTGCATATACATTTATGATTGTTATTTCTTCCTGGTGAATCATCCCTTTTATTAATATGTAATGTCCTTCCTTATCTCTAATAATAGTTTTGCTGTTAAAGTCTATATCGTCTGATATAAGTATAGCTACCCCAGCTTCTTTTTGGTTACTGCATGCATGGAATATCTTTTTCCAACCTTTCATTTTCAATCTATTGGTATCCTAGGGTCTAAGGTGAGTGTCTTGCAGACAGCTTATAGATGAATCACATTTTCTTATCCATTCCACCTGTCTGTGTCTTTTGATTGGGGACTTTAACCCATTAATATTCAATGTTATTACTGTAAAGGCAGTTCTTATTTCAACCATTTTGATCTTTGGGTTTTATCTGTCACTTTATTTTCACCATTCTTTTGACACTTTTAGTTACTGTTACTGACAAAGTCATCATTTCTAGACTCTCTTCCAAACCTCTCTCTCCTGTCTTTTCTTTTCAGGCTGTAACACTCCCTTTAGTATTTCCTAAAAAAAACAGTCTTTTGTTATAATCTCTCTCAGTTTCTGTTTATCTGTGAATATTCTAATCTTGACTTCATTTTGACGATAATCTTACCTGATATGAAGTTCTTGGCTTGCAGTTTTTCTCTTACAGTATCTTAAATGTACTGGTTTCTGGTGAGAAATTGACACTTAATCTTATTGGGTATTCCTTATATGTTATGCATTGCTTTTCTCTTGCTGCTCTCAGAATCCTCTTTGTCTTTGACATTTGACATTCTGATTAGTATATGTCTTTGAGTTCGTCTCTTCAGATTTATTTGGATGGGAGTATGTTGTGTTTCTTGGACATGCATATCTATGTCCTTCAATAGGGTTGGGAAATTTTCCAGCATAATTTCTTCAAATATTCCTTCTGTCGTTTTTCCCTTCTCTTCTCCTTCTGGGACACCCATAGCATGTACATTTGCATCTCTCTTGCTGTCATTTAGTTCCCTGAGACCCTGTTCAATTTTTTTTCCATTCTTTTCTTCATCTGTTCTTTGTATGTTAGGCCATGTCTTCAAGCTCACCAATCCTTCCTTCTGCTTCCTCAAATCTGCTGTTATATGCTTCCAGTGTATTTTTAATTTCATTTATTGCACGTTTCATTACCATAAGTTCTACTATTTTTCTAAGTATGCTTTCAAATTCTTCCCTTGCTCATTGTGTAGCAGGAGTTGAGGATGTAGTTTGTGCTGTAAGTTATGGAGGCTGAAGCTGCCCACATTGCCCCAGGAATTGATGAAGCTTTTCTGACCTTTCTCCTCTGTCAGAGCTAGGGACAGAGTTGCAGCCATGTGTAATAATCCAAGTTTGTCAGGACAAGACTGTTTGTAGCTGCCCAGAGAGACTGATGAAGCTTTACACTCCTTCCTCCCCTACCTTGCATGGGGATGGGCAGCAATCTATGCTGTGTGGGTCCAAAATGACCACAGTTGCCCAGGTAAACTGATGTAGCACCAGACCCCCTCCCTGCTGGGGGTAGGAATGGACCCTCTGGTGTGCCTAACAATCTAATCCATGTGGGTTGAATATGCCTGCAGTTGCCTTGACAGGCTGAGGGAGTGCTGTCCTTTCTGTCCTTTATGGGGTAAGAATGGAACACTAATGCCCAACAGTTCAGTCCCTGTAGACCAAAAGTACCTGCCATTGCCTGGAGAGGCTGAGGAAACACCAGCCCCTCCTGTCCTATTGGGTGGTGGTGGGCACTCAATGGGCACACAACAGTTCAGTCCCTTTAGGCTGAGAATACCTGCTGTTGCCCAGAAAGGCTGGGGAAACACCAGCCTCTTCCTATCTTATTAGGGTATGGGATGGATCCACAGCTACCCAACAGTTCAGTCCCTGTGGGCCGAAAGTACCCACTGTTGCCCAGAGAGGCTGTGGAGACACCAGCCTCCTCCATTCCTATTGGGAGTTGAGGGTGGATCCACAAGTACCCACCAGTCCAGGCTGTGTGAGCCAAAAGCACGTGCAGTTACCCAGAGAGGCTGGGCAAACACAGTCCATCTCTTGTCCTATTGGGCATGGGGGTATAGCCAAAGGTGCCCAACAGTTCAATTTGTTCAGGTCAAAAGTGCTTGCAGTTGCCCTGAGAGGCTGAGGGAACCCCAGCCCCCTCCTATCCTATGGGGTCGTCAGAGGTAGAGATGGATTCAAAGGCACTTGATAAACCAGTTTGCGTGGGTTGAAAACGCGTGCAGTTGCCTGGAGAGGCTGAAGATACCCAACTCCTCTCCTATCCTATTGGGGTACAGGAATGCAGCCCCAGGTGACTGACTGTGTGAACAGAGAGCACCTGCAGTTGAAGGGAGAGCCTGGTGCAGTTCCCACTGGCTCTTCCCTGCTGGAGGTGGGGCTGGAGCCTAGGCTAGGCCTGCAGTCTGATCTTAGTGGAAAGAAGCCAGTCCCTAACGTCACTGGATTTTCAGTCAGCCTGGCTTCCCCTCATGCTGGGGGTAGAGTCAAAATGGTGGCCACTGGCCTCTTTCCAACTTGGACAGGTT
>PVKH010007166.1:0-20431 GCA_004027955.1 Chaetophractus vellerosus | reverse complement strand
GACCTGCCCTGCCCGTGGCGGCTTTTGCCTGTCCGTGGCAGCTTTTTGCCCTGCCCACGGCGGCTCCGGCCCGCCCGTGGCGGCTTGCCATTCTCAAGGCGGTCTGCCCGCTAGGAGAGGTCCCCGGGAACCGAACCCAGGGCCTCCCATGTGGTTTCCCAGCGAGCTCTTTATCCACTGAGCTATCTAGCCGGGCCCTTTTTTTTAATTCATACTAATAAACATACAATTCATCCAGAGTGTACAGTCAATGGTATTTGCTATAATCACATAGTTGTACGTTCATCACTTCAATCATTATTAGAGCATTTTCATTATTTCAATAATAACAAAAAACAGACAAACAAGAAAATTCCTCGCCTCTTCCTGGCTTGCTTCACTCAACATAATGTCCTCCAGGTTCATCCATGTTGTCATATGCGTCACTACTTCATTTCTTCTTACCGCTGCATAATATTCCATCGTGTGTATACTCCACAATTTGTTTATCTCTTCATCAGTTAATGGACATCTGGGTTGTTTCCAGCTTTTGGCAATAGTGAATAATGTTGTTATAAACATCAGTGTGCAGATATCTGTTTGTGTCACTGCTCTCAGTTCTTCTGGGTATATACACAGCAATGGTATTGCTGGTAGATCCATTCTTAACTCTGGGTTCTCTTCTTTAATTTCTAACCATCTTTAGAACATTTCCACTTAATTTCACTCCTGTCATTCAAATTTCCCATTTTGTTTTTGGCATTTTCAATCTCCTGAATTTAAAACCTTGGAGTCATTTTGAAAGTCCTTTATCCCTTTTATCAAATCTGTTACAAAGTCATGTTGCTTCCTGTGCACGGCATCTTTGATTTGTAATGCCTTAATCTAGTGGATTTCACTTCACATGTAAATTATTTCAGTAGTCTTTCAAATAGATCTCCTTTTTCTGGGCTACCTTTCCCCTCTAATCCAGCCAGTACAAAGGGACCAGATTAGTTTAACTAAAATATCACTTGCGGGCCCGGCTAGATAGCTCAGTGGATAAAGAGCGCGCTGGGAAACCACATGGGAGGCCCTGGGTTCGGTTCCCGGGGACCTCTCCTAGCGGGCAGACCGCCTTGAGAATGGCAAGCCGCCATGGGCAGGCCAGAGCCGCCGTGGGCAGGGCAAAAAGCTGCCACGGACAGGGCAAAAGCCGCCACGGGCAGGGCAGGTCACCCACTGATGGAGCGCAGCCAGCCACCCGCGAACTGAAGCAAGAGTCGGCCGTGAATAGAAGCAGAAGCCGCCCACAAGCGGGGAAAGCCGCGCCTGCGCAGTGACCAAGTCTCGGCGCGTCGCCGCAACGGGGGGAAGGGGAGATATGTAATAAAATAAATAAAAAAATAAAATAAAATAAAATAAAATATCACTTGCTTTGTTGCTCTCCTGCCAAAGATCATACAGTTTTCCCCCATTACTATTAAGATTGAGTTTAGGTATTGGCCCTGCGGTGACCCATTTTACTTATCCCACTTGATCTCCTGCAGCTCTTCAGGATGTCTCCTTCATTAAGACCAGGTACTACAGGAGTTCTGCACATGCCTGTGTCTGTTTTTCTCCTTTCTTTTGTTCACGCTGTTCTGGGCAACAGTGGTGATTTTGCGCCCTCCTGATCTATTCACATCTCTCTGGACTTGTGTTCAGAAAAACTTCTCTGATTCTCCAAGTCTGTGCTAGCTCTTGTTTCCTAAAACAATTTCTCTGTGGATATTTCTATTAAAAACAGGGACTCTACTTATTCTTCTTTTGTATTTGTGCTTGGCGGTGTTTGGATGGATATTCAGTAAACATTGAATTAGTGAGATTATTGAGTAGGAAACTCAACTAATATGTTAATACAATGGATGCTTAAGTGTTCAGAGATGGTTTTATCTTTTTGAAATGTTTTATCCCTTGCCCATTTATCAGGTTCAATTGAAATCAATAAGTTAGCAGTTACTTTTATTCTGTAAATTTGACCACTTTGATAAATTGATCTATTTTTAAAGCATTACTTTCTAGAAGATTTTCAGAATGCTTACAAAAGTCGCCATTTGGAATGTGATTCTAAGAAATTAAATGGTCAAAATATTAATCTGTTGGTCAGTATATTCCTGGGAACAACCAGTAATTCTCATCTTCATGCTTGCCAGATAAAAGTATTTGAAAGTCGTCATATGCATCTTTTTAGATTTGGGGAAGAGTGGGCTCTTCAGTATTTGGATCAAGAAGTGAAAATATTCAGTAGTAGGGTGACTATAGCTAAAATACTTCATTGTTATTCAGGAATGACGTCTCAGACCTGAAGAATATTTAGAGGACAGCTGAAAGATTGCCATGTGAGATAAACCAAAAAGATTCAGTTTTCAGTGTGGGAGAGATATGTACAAACAACCTGTATTAAGGGTATCTACTTTCAGCTTGAGGGGTCTTTTTTTTTTTTTAAGAGTAGGCAAGGGAATAAAGAGTTATTAAGAAACAAGAAAATGAGACATGTACACGGTCCAAGGCATGGACTGCAGGCATGCTTCAGAGTGAGATACCTGCCTGGGGCCCCAGGTCAGGCCTTTTTAAAGTCTTTCCTCCTCCTTGGTTGCCCTACCTGTCAGTTTTCAGGGGGCCAGTGGTGAAGCCGTTTGAGGGTATTCAGGGCTTTCCCTTGACCCAGAATGGGATTCTCGTTCCAAATGAAATTCTTGTGGCTAGGGTCTCATGGGATCTCTCAGGAGGTTTCCTGGTGGAGTCTGACGGCCATGTGGTCTGTCGGCCATGTTGTCTGCCAGGCCTTAGCTTCCTTCCCCCTTTCACTACACTAACCTGCCTCAACTCCCCACTCGAGGGCTTTTGTGTGTGTGTGTTGGTAGGGATGAAAAAAAAACCACTTCTCTGCAGTGGTGCCAAAATAATGATAATAAAAGTTGCTTTTGTATATTTTCATTTTCTATTTTGAATTTGAGCTCGTGGAGGTAACTATACTTGCCTACTATTCCATGCTTTTATGCCACTGTCAGAAGCAGAGTCCTCAGCCAGACATATCCAAAGAGCAGATGAATATGGCATTTTAATGTTCTAATCAGAGACACTACTGGGTAGAAAGTTAGCTGAAACTGTTTGCATATGTGCTGCTAAATTTTAAGAAAATGATGAAGTGGTCCAGACTGACGCTACTAAAGATAATCCTTTTCAGCTGTCTTTGGAGAAGTAGCCACTGTCAAACTACTCGTAAGTGTATTATGGTTAGAAATGGTAACCTTATATTTTATTTCCAAGCAAGTTATAAACCTTAATCAAGTTAAGAGCTAAATATCTTCTTATTCCTTTACTTAATGTTAAATGCTTTTTTTTTTTTAAGCTTTTTATTTTGAAATATTTTCAAACTTACAGGACAGTTACAAAAATAATATACCCCATACAGGGAACTCCAGCATACCCTCCATACCTAGATCCACCAATTTTAACATTTTGCCACATTTGCCGTATCATTCATTATTTCTGTCTATCCATCCACCCATAGTGTCATCTATTTCTTTTTGTCAATCCCATTTCTAAAAACTTGACTATAGATTGTACATATCATGTTCCCTGAACAATTATTACTGCTATATATATTTCCTAAGAACAAGGATATTCACTTAGGGTACCACCCCTAAGCGCAGTTATCAAGATCAAGAAATTTAACATTGATATAAAGCTTACAGTCTATATTCCAGTATTTCCATATATCCTAATAATACCCCTTAGCCTCATTTCCTCTCTTGCTAGAGCCCATCCAAAATCATGTATTGCATTAAATTGTCATTGTCTCTTTAGTTGTTCTCTTTTGTTTATTTTTAAATTGTGGGTACATATAGACAACATAAACTTGCTCATCTTGACCATTCCCAAGTATATAATTCAGTAGGATTAATCATCTTCACCATGTTGTGGTACCCTCACCAAATTCCATTACTAAAACTTTCCCATCTCCCCAAACAGAAACCCTATACCAATGTTGCATTCACTCCTCAATTCCCCTGCCCCCAGTCTGGCAACCTGTACTCTAATTTATGTCTCTGTGACGGTGCATATTTTGTTTGTTTGGGTTTTTTTGAGTTACTATGGGACTTAAGTCTTTAACAGTATTGTTTGCTTTGATACCAACTTAACTTCGACAGTATGTACAAACTATGTTCCTATACCTCTCACAAATTACATGTCTATACATTATGAGTCCAAAACCACTGATTTATCATTACATTTTATGCATTTGCCTTTTAAATCCTGTAGGAAGTGCAAAGTGGAGTTGCCAACCAAAAATACAATAGTACTAGCATTTATATTTACCCATGCTGTTACCCTTACTGGAGATCTTTATTTCTTCATGTGGTTTTGATCCGTTGTCTATTATCCTTTTCTTTCAGCCTGTAGAACTCTCTTCAGCATTTCTTGTAGGGCCAATCTAGTGGTGACAACTCCCTCAGCTTTTGTTTCCTGGGAGTATCCTAATCACTCCTTCATTTTTGAAAGACAGTTGTTTTTGTTTGTTTGTTTGTTTGTTTGTCTTACCAGATATAGAATTCTTGGTTGAAACTTTTTGCTTTCAGCTCTTTAAATATGAAATCCCACTGCCTTCTTGCCTCCATAATTTGATTGTGGTTCCCTTGTACGTGATGTATTGCTTCTCTCTTGAGGCTTTCAGAATTCTCTCTTTATCCTTGGCATTCAACAGCTGGATTATAACATGGTATGGTGTGCATCTATTTGTTTCTCTCTCTCTTTTTTTTTTTTTTTTTAGTATCAGGAGAATTTAATGTAAAGGGAAAGTACACACTCAAGATGGTAGTGCGAGCATGCTTGTACGAGTTGCACGAGTCATGCCTGCTGGGGTGCTGCTTTATTGAAGCTGGGCTCTCCCCCTTCCTCTCCCTCTATGTAAACGAGGACTTGTAAGTCCCAGTGTTCTCATTGGTCTGCCTTACGCAAACGAGAAATTGAAAACTACAACTTTTTTACTGGCTCCATATTCCTTGGAGTAGGAACTGTCCAGGGGAGCATGTGGTGGTCAGGTGATGTACTGGGCCTTTTGTCATCCGATATTTGTGGAATAAGGCCTTGGGCTGGTGGATTTTCCCCTGCAGTTAGGTATTATCTGATGGTGAAATTTCCATTGGTCCTCCCTACCTCATTCCCCCTTCAGAGAATTTCATCCCTTATTCTTTTTTTTTTTTTTTAAGAATTTTAAAAAATATATATTTATTTTCTTTATTTCTCCCTACCCCCTTGTTATTTGCATTTTGCTGTGTCTGTTTGTAGTGTGTCTTCCTTTTTTTAGGAGGCACTGGGAACCGAACCTGAGACCTCCTGTGTGGGACAGAGATGCCCAATCACCTGAGCCACCTTCACGCCCTGCCTTTTTGTGTCTCTTATTATGATTTCCTCCTTGTGTCTCCTGTTGCATCATCTTGTTGCATCAGCTTACTGCACCAGCCTACAATGTCAAGCTCACTGCCTTGTCTGTCCTCTCCAGGAGGCACCTGGAACCAAACCCAAGACCTTTCATGTGGTAGGTGGGAGTTCAATTGCTTGAGCCACATCCGCTTCCCTCATCCTTTATTTTTAAGGGGTGATGGAGAAGGATGGTATATCTTCTGTAACTACTTCATGCTGTCATTAGGATGTTGTCCCTGTCTATCAAGGGAGTGGAATTCTCTGGCTACTAAATCTGAAGATCCCAAGGGAAGATCAGCTGGGAGGTTTTCTACTGAGACTGGAGAAAATGCTTGCTTGGCCACCATCTTTTTTTTTTTTAAAACAATTTATTGAAGTATATCATTCATACATGAACATACATAAGCTATAAGTGTTCAGTAAACATTGTGAACTCACAAAACACACATCACCCTACCACAAACACTTTGCATTGTTGTAAAACATTTGTTAACAAATTACAAAAGAGCATCATCAAAGTATTACTACTAACTATAGTCTGTATCTTCCTCCCCTATACATTTTTAAAAGGACTTATTTATTTATTCATTTATTTATTTATTTATTTATTTGCTTTTATCCATTTCCCCCGCCCCTCCACCCATTTTTGTTGTTTTTGTGTCCATTCTCTGGGCAACTCTCTGTGTCTGTTTCCTGCCCTCTCTTCTCATTGTTCTCTTCCTGTCTTCACTGGAATTTGATCCTCGGAAACTCCAATGTGGGAGAGAGGCGTCCTCCTGCCTGCACCACCTTAGTTCCTGGTTTTTCTGCGTGTCTCGTCTTGGCTCTCCTGTTACATCATCTTGCTGCATGACTCGTGGGGCCTGGCAGCTCACCCACGCACAAGTTGGCTGCTATCTTAAAGTGAAGCTGTTTAAGTCTAAAAGATAAAAATTTAGTTAGTAGGTTGAATAAACAGGGCTCGAAGAGTAACAATAAAATGACCAGAACTAATAGCCCAGAGAAGGGAAGGAACCAAGTGAGGGAGGGGAGAATGGATTTTACAGCCTCCCAGATGAGGAATCAAGCTGTTGTTTATTGGTAATTTGGCTGGCTGTTTCTCCATCGCCAGTAGCAATGATAGCAAACAAGGTTTCAGCAGTTGCCGCTTTAGAGGAAGTATTGAGAGAGGGAGATGAAATGGTACACTGGGGGTTGAATTGTTAACTGTTAGGGTTACATGAAAGGAGGCGTGCCTGATAGCCATCCCTTCCACCCACATGGATGTGTTTGTTAAAATGTTACTAATAGAGGCCTTGTCAGTGAGGTGAGTGTTGGTATGGCATATCTAACAGTCAGTCATGGATTGCTGCTACAGTGGCAGCCCAGTCAAGAAGACTTAGAAGAAGGCACTTGAATCTGGAAAAAAAGCCTAAGGGTGCAAGCACAAATGTTTAGTAGGTTCCCAGAGGAGGAGGTTTTCTCCAGTGAATAAAATAACCGTGGAACTTTCTCCCATAGGCCCTAGGATATTTGCTTAGAGTAGGCGAGATCCAGGCTTATAGTTAATCCTCCATAGGAGCAGGCAGTAAAGCCAATTGTGTTTCTTTAGTTTCTCCTCACATCACTCTGGCAAGTATCGCCCCTGTTGGTATGTCTTTCGTGCAGTTGACATGCTGTGGTACTGTCAGCTTTTGTGAGAACAGGAAGGTTGGCTCCAGTCTTCCACTAGCTTGTTGAATAGCACCGTCTGGCACTATGAAACAGCTAGTCTGGAGGCATTGTCCACTGTCGGGCTAAGGAGACTGAGCCATCACCACCTGGCAGAACCACAGGAGTCTTCAGCAGCAACATGCTTCCATCCACTTTGGGGGCATGGCCAGGTGATGTGGCATATACCTTTGTTTTTAGGGGCCATACTAACTGGCCATGCCAATAACTCAAATGGACAGACACCATGTGCGGTAGCTGGGGCCTGGTGTAATGGACAAATCTATTTGCCAGTCTGTTAAGGGTATGTTGGTTTTGTGCACATGCCCACTGCTCTAAGGCACTGAACTTGGTTGGAGCCATTAACAGGCCTCACAATCTTGTATAGTATGAACTAGGTTAGAATATTTAATGGGGATGCCTAGTGCCTTGGCCAGGCACCACACCGTAATGGATCCTCTGTGGCCACTCTCTTGTGTGGCCATAGGGCAGCTTCTTCATCACTTTTCGAGCTGGCTAACTTTAACTCTGGGTTCCAGGTGTCATACAGGTACTTAAAGAATTCTAGGGAGCTGTCAGGTTACACACAAAGAGTAAAGTATCTCAGTATTTAGAAATAACAATTAGAGATCAGAGCTCAGAAATAAACGTGATTGCTGCAAGAGCTTACAATCTAGGCCTTAATTTTCTTACAGCTGTTTCTAGAAATCAACTACAACTTATGGTAGTTTTGTTTCATTTTACTTTTATACTTTTACCAAGATGATGTTAATCAACAGGTGAAACAACTTGTAGACTTGCCTTGCCTCTCCTTTAAGTCCCTTTTTGTTGAACATGAGCTGACTGCATGCTCTTTTAGAGAAGCATCAGAATAGGACGGTGTAACCGATAAGAAATTTTGGTTGTTTTCATAACATCACATTTTCTAAGAATAACTAAAACTAAAATCAACAATATTATCATACAGATCAGTATTAGGTTCGAGTAGACAGTGAGAACTTTAAAATTCTTTAAGAATTTTTCACAGTCCCCAAATATATAAGTAAATTTTTTTTTATTTAAAAAATTTTTTAGACTTGTTTTTTATTACATATTCCCCCCTTTCTGCTTGTTCTTGCTGTGTTCATTTTTGCATTCTTCTGTGTCAGCTTGTCTCCCCCCACTGCGGTGACCCGCCGAGTCAGCTCACCGCGTGGCGGCCTGCCCGCCCACGGGGGCTTGCCCTGCCCGTGGCGGCTTGCCCTGCCCGCGGCGGCTTGCCTTCTCAAGGTGGTCAGCCTGCTCGAGGAGGCCCCAGGAACCAAACCCAGGGCCTCCTATGTGGTAAACCAGCACCCTACCAATTGGGCTACAGCCGGCCCCCATATATAAGTAAATTGCACATTTAGTTTCTCCTTCATATTTTCTATTTTAGAAAGATACTGTCTATCACAAACTTCAGCAGTACCAGAAGAAACTATTTTAGCAAAATAGCAGTGGCTCTGTATTTTTTTAAAAACCATTAAGGATATGATGAAGCCATTCTGATAAAGCACAGATTCTTTGTTCTTTATAAATATATAGATTGATTATTTCAAAAGGACTGTTATATCCTTCCACTCAAAACAGACCAACCATTTAAGAAAACTGTGTTACTTTAATAGAGAAAGTTAAATTTTAGTTTTTCATCAGTACACTGTTTGGTAAACAAATCAGCATAGATCATAACAGAGTGAAGTGGCATCTGACAGGTTTTTCTGCTATAAAGTTACTTTTTGTTATCACTATTAATTTATAGATTTTTATTTATGATTTGGCAATTGGATTGTTAGTCACTCTCATCCCAAGGCTGTTAAAAAAGGTTTTAAATTGGGGAATTACAGGACAAACTATGCAAACTAAGGTTTATTCTGTGCTTAGGAAATCTGTCCCTATCATTCTTAATTTTCAAGCCTAGTAGATAAGAGTTCTAAGCTAGACTTGCATTTCCCTATCTTATGGCACCTTGCCTTTTCCCCATAGCTCTCAAAGAGAAGGCCCTGGGTGGGGAGTGGGGGCAGGGTAGGTCAAGGATCCTAGGGAAAACCTTTTTTTCCCCCCAATAGTTTCTATATTCTGATTTCTATATGACCTTTTCATCCTGTTTGGCTTTTCTAGAGGGGTATGATCATAACAAATGGCAGGTCCTTCAGAGGTTAGGGTTTTGATATAATGCCATGAAGGCCTGTGCATAAGGCACCTTGGTCCATTTTTCCTGCTGCTTACAGAAAAGGTCTAATTGGAGTATGATATTGTAATTAAGCATTCCATTTTGAAGTTATGTTTCTCCATCCTCCAATTTATATTGTGGCCATGCGGTATTAGAGAAAAAGATTAGTTTTTTCATGTTAAGCCACCCAACTGGAAAGCACTCCAGTGTTTCAAGGGGCACCCAAGGGGGGAGTCTTTGGGTATAGGGGATGTATTACCCATGTCCTGGTCTTCTGCAAAGCCCATATTGACCTGAATGAATGTGGAGTACCTACAAGGACTCCCCATTCACTTCCTGGGTTCCAGTTTGAGACCCAACATCCTTGATCTTTACTGGCCAGGGAGCCCCCAGGCATCCCTGAGGCCCCATGACTGCTTGCACATTTCCAAAGTTAGAGAGGACAGGAAAGTCTGAGGCAGAACTGGCAGGCACTAAAATGGCTTTCCATTCGCCTCCAATCGCAATAGGTATGGGTAAGAAGGGTTTCTAACATGGAGAAGAGAACGTGTCCATGGAGGAGGGTGCTTCTGAGGGTATATGAACAATTTTTAGGGTGGGACATAAGGGTTTGGAGAGAATGTGCCTTAGAAGGAGTTGGGTCATACCCCATGACCAACACCATGTCTCTTTCTTCCCAGCAAATTGGTGAGGTCGGAGATTGTGATGACAAAGGAGCACATGGTGGGGAAAAAACCTAGCAAACTAGTGTTAACAGGTCACAGGGAGTGGTTAAATGAGAGTTCCATGGGCTCAACTGTTTGTAATTGGACTGCAGATTGCTACAGAGACAACAAAATCCCCCTGAATGGTGGTTTGGGCAGTGAGGACTTGATATGTGGAGGAAGAAACTTGCTATCTTAGAACCAAAGGAAAAGTAAGAAAAGTAAGTTCATAAGTAGTAAAAAGAGAAAGCGGCAAAGAGAGGTTCTTGCATAACAGTGGGTCAGGAAAAGTGAACTCCTTCACTCGGGTAGTAGAGGTTCTTGCATAACAGTGGGACAGGAAAAGTGAACTCCTTCACTCGGGTAGTTTCCCAGTCAGACCCCTGTGGATGGCATCAACCATCACCCATGTGGCCCTTGAATCTGTATGGTTTGAGGAACAAGTCCTCCACAACCCTCCAGGGAGGGGAGCCATGGTCAGGTGGGTGGGTTGAGATTATGTTCTGTGGCCGAAAGGACAGAGCATGAAGGAGTAGGTGGCAAAGGCCAGGGGCAGGTAGAAAAGGTCTACCTTTTCTGTCCCTTCGTTGGTCGCCAAAATCTGATGTTGAAGAAGCCCTGGGAGGTCTTGGAGAAAGACCTCAACCTAGGGTAGGAGGGTTCTTGACACAGTCATGAGAAAGAATTCAAGGACTGGTCATATAGTAGCAGGAGAATTTAATGTAAAGCAAAAGTATACACTCAAGACAGGAGTGCGAGCATGCTCATAGGAGTTGGCACTAGTCAATATTTTGTTTTATCATGTTTAGAGTTCATTGAGTGTTCATTGAGTGTATATTCATGTCTTTTGTTAAATTTGGAAAGTTTTCAGACATTATTTCTCTGAATATTCTCTCTGTCCCTTTCTCCTCCTTCTGGGACTTCCATAATGGGTATATTGGTAGGCTTGATGGTGTACCACAAGTTCCTCAGCCTCTGTTCACTTTTCTTCATTCTTCCTTCTGCTTCTCAGACTAGATGATTTCAGTTCTGCAAGTTCTCAGATTCTTTTTTTCTGCCAGCTCCAAACTGCTGTTGAACCCCTCTAGGGAATTTTTAATTTCTGATATTGTAGTCTTTAGCTGTGTTGGGTTCCTTTTTATAATTTCCATCTCTGTTGCTATTCTCTTTGTGTTTATTGTTTTCCTGGTTTCTTTTAGTTCTTTGTGCATGTTTTCCTTTAGCTCTTTGAGCATATTTAGGACCATTATTTTTAAATCTTTTCGTTTGGAATGTCCCAGGTCTTGTCCTCCTCGTTGACAGTTTCTGATACTTTAATCTCCTCTTTTTCCTGGGTTATCACTTCCTGTTTCTTGTATGCTTTGTAACCTTTTGTTGAAACCTGGACCTTTTGATATTTTAACGTTATTGTTGGAATTTAGACTGAGGCTTCTGTTCCTTAAGCTTGTATCCAGCTGGTGTTATGACAGAGCTTTCCTTGAATGCCAGGAGCTAACAAGAATAAATAAATAAATAAATAAATAAAAGAAGAAAAAGAAAACACCTTTCCAAGTCTTTGCAGATTGACATTTGCAAGGCCTCTTCAGGATTTACCCATATACTGAGTTTAGACAATATCTCTAGTCCACAGCATAGGGGTCACCTTGATTCTTCCTGCACACGTCTTGCTTTAGGTATGTGCATGTGGCTCTACGAATTTCCTTGTTTATATGGTTCTTAATGTCCCGTCTTCCCTAGAAAACAGTTTTTGTCACAGTCCCGGGCACTGTACTGTGTGTCATACAGCCAGCAGCACAACTTAATTAATTGCTGGTTCACAGTGTTCTGTAGAGAGCTCTGTGAACTGCCTTCCACATGCAGGGCAAGTTCTGGGGTGGGGGGCCCCTCAGGCCACTACCAGACAGATTGGACCAGACATGCACACTCCCATTATGTGCACAAGGGTTACTCTGCTCCCTCCAGAACTGGGACCAGGGATCCACACGGAACGAGCTGGCTCTGCGCTGAGCCAGTGAGGGGTGACAGGGCCAGCCAAGAGGGTGGAGGCCCTGAGATCCTACTGTTTTTAAGTAGCCTTTTTCTGGAATTGTAACTTGCCCTGTTTCTGTAGGTCTTTTTTTTAAAGATTTATTTTATTTTATTACATATCTCCCCTCCCCCCGCTGCGGTGACGCGCCGAGACCAGTCACCGCGCAGGCGCAGCTTTCCCCGCTTGTGGGCGGCTTCTGCTTCCATTCACGGCCGGCTGTAGCTTCAGTTCGTGGGTGGCTGGCTGCACTCCATTCACCCCGCCCGTGGCAGCTTTTGCCCTGTCTGTGGCAGCTTTTTGCCCTGCCCACGGTGGCTCTGGCCCGCCCATGGCGGCTTGCCCTTCTCAAGGCGGTCTGCCTGCCAGGAGAGTTCCCCGGGAACCGAACCCGGGGCCTCCCATGTGGTATGCCAGTGCCCTATCCACTGGGCTATCCAGCCGGCCCTCTGTAGGTCTTTAACTGTTTCCTGGAACTTTGAGAATGATATTTTTGCCAAGTCTTGCTGGATGTTCAAAGCTTCTTTGAGGGACTAGAGCCCTAAAGCATCTCATTCTACCGTGTTCCTAATTTTTAATACTTCAAGTAGTTTTAGTTCTATTTTCCATGATTTCTTATGTCTTATTATTTATATCATGTTTGCTTGCTATCCTCCTATTTCTCTGCTTAAATATAATACTTTGGAGTTTCATTTCTTTTTTGACTTTTTGTTTTTATGAAGGGTCCTTTTACAAATCTTCCCAGGGTATTAAATATTTTCTATATTTCTCATGTATTTTTATCAAAGAACAGAATCTTTACAAGAAGTATATTAATTCCTATTTTCAAAAGCGGAAAACAAGACTTTGCCCTTCTTTGTTGCTCTTTTGCTCTTAACCTTTGGACACATAAGTTAGGGGTAGGACATCTTATATTTATTAAATATCATTGACTTAACAGAAAAAAAGTCATTTGAGAGCCACCTGTAAGGTAAAAATCAACTAATAATCATATTATGTGACATGTAATGGGAGAAAAAGGGACATGATAGAAATGGAAAAAATAAAATAAATCAGACTTAATAGCTAGCTTGAAATTTTTTTCTTTTTTGTTTTTGTGGTGAGATGCCTTCATGATAAAGAGATTGTTGTTTTCATTCTTTTTCAAGGCAGGAACATACTATTAGAGAGAGGAGCTTTATTATTCCTAATGCCTAGGTGTTATTCTTCTTGGAAACTGTTTATTTCATTGTTTTGAGCCTCCCTCCACCCCCAGCTTTTTTTCAAATACAGTTCAATGTGCTGATCTAGTTTCTAGCTTGGTTCTGCTTAGAACCAAACAAAAAATAACAATTATTTTTTGAAACTATGAAAAAATTTTTTAATAAATCCAGACTCACTAAGAATGAACATTTCTGATTTAAACTTTAAGTAAAATTTAAATTATAGGAACTGCATTTCCAGGAGAAATGTACAGATTGGATTTACTAATTGGTGTCGTCTCTTCATATTTACATGCCCTTTTCCAAGGGTTGTAAACAATAAATCATATATCTTATGCCTTGTTTGAGAAGCATAACCTTCCAAAATCTGAAGGACCCTTCAGACAAGAGTTTAGTGAAATAATTTTAGAATGAGATTCTATTCTTCAAAGCAGAGCATATACCTTGCAGCAACACATTCTAATGTCAAGACATAATTTTTGACAATGACATTAGAATACCTAATTCTGTCCTTTATATTCCTAAAGATGAAGATGTCATTTTAAGTCTGTCAGACCTTGGCGTATTCTTCTAGTTAGGGGACTATGTTAGTTTCATATTTCATATCTTCAAAACATCACACTAGTTTTTCCATATTGTACCAGGTGGATAGAAGAGTAAGAGGATCATAAATAACATCTGTCTTGGTGATCGGTTTTGGAATTAGTCTAGATGATGATTTATCCTAACTTTTTCAAATTGAACCTTCAAGCTTTGATACTTTTCTTGAAATTATTTCTACACATCAGTCAACAAAGAAAATTTCTTAGCAAAGCTTGTGTAGCTTGAGTTAGAATCTTCCCCAAGATTTTGTCTGTCTCCTCTCCACCCCCAAGTTGTGTGTCTGTCTACAGTATTTGGCATATGACTGCAGGATATGTTAAGGTGTGTTTTAAAGTTCTCTTGAGGAAAAACTGGCATATTCAGCTCTGGTGTTCTCTAGTATGGGTAGTAAATGAAATGTCTGTTGAAGCCAAATCTTTTAGTATGTTCTCTGCCTTGAAGAGGGGAAAATTTTTCATTAAAATTATTAGTCTTTTACTTGCCTAATATTTATTCTTTTTAGATAGAAAGTTAAAGGAATATTGAACTGATATGGAATTGTTGCATCTCCATGTCCTAGAGCCCATTCCACAACCATTCTCAATTTAGCAATGGGTAGTAAAAATAATATGGAATCCCACCCCCCCCCCCGCCCCCATGACCCTTGACTACTAATAAGGCTGACAGCAAGTATTTAGTGATTAGAAATGGTAATCCACTGCCTTTCAGCAAGAATCGTGTGTAAAGTTGAAATTTCCTGACCAGAATTTGGAAGACTATGATGTGATTCTCTGGGCCTTGATTCCAGAAGGAGCTCTCTGAATATGGGTTTACTAGTTGGTGGTGAATTCATGAGTCGCCAACTACTAGGCCTTTATGTCCAGATATTATCTTAATTTATGGAGTAAGGTCCCTGAGTTCTCCTCTTTCCTTCCACAGGGCAAGCAGGAGGACTTCAAGACGACAGTTCTGGAGGGTATGGAGACGGCCAAGCATCAGGTGAGGGTGGCGTTAGATGCTTGCCACTTAGTAGCAAGAGCCGCCAAGACAGGGATTGATGCTTGCAAGTGTTTTTGGCTGTGATACTCACATTTTAGCCAGAAGCGCAGGGGAAATTTAACCCACAGAATAGAGTAGTATAATAGAAAGTGTAGCCAGAAAAAGGGCAAGCAAAAGCTTCTGAAGTCTGCAGGCCGATCTCAGCCCTCCACTCTTCATGTTTTTGAGGGGATGGCAGGTACTTTACTCTCTAGCAGCCTTTACAGTAATAGTAAACATGATATACAATATAGACTTGAGGAATCATGGGACCTTTAAAATGAAATATTACTGTATACACAGAAGCTATAGGTATAAAGTCTTCAAAAAATAGTACTGAAAGGCCTTATAGGACTAGTCAGAGGAATTATGCAGGCAAGTGACATCTTTTTAAATATGGTTGTTACATGGTGATGGGTTCCTTTTTTCAATTACTATTACATAGTTAATCATTTTTCTTTTTAAACAATTTGTTTCTCACATGAAAATTACCTAAAAAAAAAAAGTCATTCAAAATGCTGTTTCTTTTCAGATCAAGCTATATGAAATTTTTACCTCTAGGGAAAAAAAAGCAAAGGGTTAAATGATTTATAGGGGTCACCATCTGGAACAGTTAAAATATGTTCTGGTAATCCAGTGTAGCATATCTGTCTAGATTTCATCCTTTGCCTCTTAAAGAATGTTTTGTGTGCTCCACTGCTCAAAGCTGGATTATATATACATTTTGATAGAATTGGAGTAGGTATTACTTTTAGAGTTTGTCAATTTTCACCTGTTAAAACTATTTTCAGATTATTTGTTCATTGTAGTTGCATACAGCAGGTCCAGGGAGTTTTTGTATTTTACGCTTTTGGATCAAAGTTTAGTTCAGTGTTAGTATAGACATTAGTAGTTAAGGGATCCAAGATGTTAGAGGTAGATGTCTTTAAGTACTATCTCAAGGATTGGAGGTTAATAATCAGTACATGCTTATCTTAGAATAGTTAAAATCCTCACTCAGAGTCTATATCTGTAGCAGATAAGCCTTCAAGAATGCTTTTCAACAAATGATGCACAGTTAGATCTTTCATGGGAACTGTTGAAAATCAGAGATGACCTTTAGCACTTTAATCTGGAAGAAAAAAATTGAGTTTTCTTTTGCTTTTTGTTTTTGTTTTATTTTTATGTGAATGAATATTTGTTCCTTTTGCTCATGTAAACAATTAGGGGGTATTGCTGAAAGTAAAAGCAGACTGTCCTCTAAAACTGTGGTACTATTGACTTATTAGTAGAACATGAGTTTTAAGTGTTTCCAGGAATGGCGGTGACTGTTCTGAACCCATCAAGATCTCTCTTCAGGTCTTGTCATGCTAAGAAGCATGCATTTGTGAGATGATCAGTCATAGGTAGAAATGTGTGACTATAAGTGATCGGCTCTTCTCTTAATGAAGAAATGACCCCAGTGGTATCTTGGGGCTAGGATCATATCTTGACTTTTTAAAATCTACATCACGCTGGTGTATTCATCCTAAATCCTAGACCTGAAAGGTAACTTGAGGCCACCTGGTCCAGCTTCTTGCCTTCAAACAGTGTTTTATCATGCCTATTTTATGGAATAGAACCTGAAACACAAAGATGTTGAATGATTTGATCATGGATACACCAACAGTTGTGGAGGAGTGAGAATCCAGGAGTCTTAACTTCTTGGAATATTCCTTATACCCTCCCTTTAAAATAGGTATTTATCCTAAAAATAAAAAATATAAAGCATAATAAGGAATCACAATCTTTTTTTCTTTTTCTCTTCTCCCCCTATTTATTCTTTTTATTTTTATTCTGTTATAAGGCTTAATGTGGTACAGCTATAGTTTACAAAGTTTAGGTAGCCTTTAGTATGTAGATCCCATCAGGTTTCTGTTTTCACTCTTCAGCTAGAAATCTAGCTATATTATTAATTTATCTACTTTATTTAAAAAATTAAAGACAATTCACTCTCGCTGAGGCCTTCTTTTCTTCACTGGTAAATTTTATATCTCTATTATTTCAGTCTAGATGCTACATGTATCACATCAGAATTAGGAGGAAAACAATTTTGTGGAATAGAGGACCTAAATTTACCCCTAACCCTCTATGCACACACAACCTCTAGTTGACCTGTTCAGAAATGTCTAAATTATTCCCCTAAATATTTATATTTTTACTATGTTTTTGGAGAAAATGTGTCAGATCATTAGAAAGGACAGTTGTGCTTCAGCATGACTCCATTCTGAAAGGTGATACCGGAATTTCCTGTGTGAAGTCGTGAACAAGGAGGAATTTGAACAGAGGGCAAGATAGGCATTTAGGCAGCCTAAATTTTTTTTTTTTAATTTTAAAAATTTTAATAGCCATCTTCTTTGAAACATTCTGTATTTCTAGAATACCAGATTCCATTATGTGTACCCAAACCCCAAAATATAAAACTATTCCAGAACCAAGTGTAAATTACTTCTGAATTATCTGTACTACTGCTACCACCTTTTAATGAGGATATTACAGTTGAATTTTTTAAGTTTTTTTTTCCCTCTAAAGGAAAAACTAATGAATTAATTATCCAAAGCAGTTTATTTCTTTACTTTGGAAACATCCTGTAAGAAGGATGTTTTGGTTTAGCTTTTGAGCAGTTTAGATTCAAAATTAACATTTTTTGTTTTTTCAAACAACAGATTTTTATCTTGCACATTTTTCACCTTGGTTTTGAAAATGGTCTTCATTCCTTGAAATAATAGTTTTCATCTCTAAAAACCAAAAGGAAGGAAATAATTAGAGGTTTTATAGATCATTTTTCATTTTGAAAAGTTGATATCAGAGTATCTGAGAATAAAATTTCTTTTTTTGTTGTTTAGTCTAATAACTAATTTTTTAGATGTTGGTAAAAGATAGAGATGGAGAAGAGTATGCCAGCTGTATATGTATCACAACAGACTTAGCTTTAATTCCTTTGATTAAACTTTTGGTGTTTAACTTAGAGATATTTTCAAACTGCCACATTTTATATAAAATTAAATAAGGAAAATAAAATTTCTTAATTGTTACATATTCTCAAGAGTCCCAAAGTTAGCCACCTATACTAGAATCATTTTTGATGAAAAAACAGTTGCAGTGAGGATCCCAAATATAATATAAAATTCAGTATTTTTTCTACATGCCTTTACTGGCTATCAATGAAAATGTATTTTGCAGTAGGATTGATGTTCAGTGACCACTTAATCACGTTGAAGATATTGGAGATAATATAGCTAAGAAAGAGCGCTACCCCTATTTTTGGTAGTAAAAATAATATGGAGTTTAATAGGGATCACTGATTTCCATGTTAATGGCATACATTTATGAAATACATCAAGAAGTATTCCATTAAATATTTAGCTCGGTACCCAAGATTAATGTATAGATAAAGCTCCTTTCAATGTGACATATTTTCAGTTGGGTTTTGTTTAGTTCGTTTATTTTGATTTGGGGATAGGGGACCAGGGACATCAAAGCTATAGAGTTTAAGAAAATCTCACATTACTGAAATACCCTGTCCCCCTGATAGTCATCATTTCTTATTTTCTTGCCTTACTTTCATGCTCCTCCTGCAATAATACGGTTCTTACTATTTGTTTTTCCTTAAGGAATAATTAATTGTCCTGATAGTGTTTAAATTTAGGTTGGGATTCATTAAACATAAGGATTATTGATTTGATTTAGTAGTGTGAAACACAGTATTTGTGCTCTTATTACCTACTGTGGATAGATAGTCTTTTTCTCCTTGTCTCCAAGAACAGTCTTAATATATGACCCATGTTAACATCAGGCATTTTTGCTTGACCCCTTGTTAACCATTATTTCTTTCTCTAGGAAGTGTTTACCATTTGGAGGTCTTAATAGCTTAGCTGTAATTTTCTAAATTACTTTTGTTCTCCAAATCTTACTAATGCCTTTCCTTTAATTTTGCTTCCATTATCAGTGCTTCTAAGTTCTTGCTTTATGTGCTTTAAAATGATTAAATTATGGATATTTGGTGTTCATTTTGTTCTTATCTATAATTATTTTAGCAGTATTGAATTTTTAAAATAATTGATATTTTTATGGGCTGGTGGTTAAGTACATTTTATAAGGTGTTCTTAAAAATACATTTGTATTTATTTTACTTATAGTATATAGATAGTAAAGCATTTCTATTGCTTCTACCAGAAAAGGTAAATTCCTTGTTTTCTTCTCCCTTATCATTGTTGTCTCCTTTATTGCTTTCACTGCAGTAAGCATGAATTATAACTAATGAGTGATACCATTGAGGGGATCGTGTTTTTCCTACTGTTGATTATTAAATGTTAGAGTATTCTTTATGTTCCGTGCTATAATCCTAAAAGAAGTCATGTGATTGTTTTTTACCCCACAGCTTCTTTTACTCTGTTAGTATACTTTGCTTTGTTCTGTCTCTTTAGTTTTAAATTTAGTATTCAATATTATAAAATTATTTTATGGATAAAGAAAATATGCTAAAGTACCTTATGTTTATAAGGTATTTTGTTTTTTGCTCATTAGTAACCTGTAAACTTAAACTCAGAAGAATGACTAAATTAGAATTCTAAGTTATATTTCAGACAATCTGAAGATATTTTTAAAGGAGATAAAATCAGCCTGTGTATGAGACATAGTTTTATAGAGTTCTTTAGGCAAAAAAGGAGTTTGAGGCATAATCGTTATCCCTAGTTTTGCACACGCACCTTTCCTAGAATTCTTTTGCTTTCTTTGATAGGTGTGGAGGGTGCAGCTTTCCAGAGCAGACTTCCTCATGACCGGATGACTTCTCAGGAAGCAGCCTGTTTTCCAGATATCATCAGTGGACCACAGCAGACCCAGAAGGTTTTTCTGTTCATTAGAAACCGCACAGTAAGTTTCCACATCAGCTTTTTTCCTTCTAGATTATAAAAAGTGCATATTATTTTCATAGAAAATACAGGCAAAAGCTGAAAGGGAGGAAAGAATTTTAAAATTGTCTACAATACGATTACCCAGACGTGACAACTGCTAACACTGTTTTTCCTTCAGATTTTTAAGAAAATGCACATGCAGGGTTTTTTGTTTTTGTTTTTGGGTTTGGTTAGAAACTTATGCTTTAACATATCTCTGTGAGTGTTGTGCATATATCAGAAGACTATCTCTAGGGCCTCAGTGCCATGCTCATCTTTGCAGCCAGTGCACACCCCCTCCCTGGCAGACCAGCCCTGCCCCTGGGCACATTGGCTGGAAGAGGTAATCTTTGGTACGATGTGTTGGGTTTGAGATGGAGTGGGGGGCACACAAGCTCTCATCATCTCTGCAACGCGAAGAAGAAGATGCCCGTGGGCCCCCAGAGCTATGGGTAGGGCTGATGGGAGGTTCCACTGCCCAGCATCACAACTACTTTCTTGGGGTCCATCTGCTTCAGGTACACTGTCCCTCTTCAGTGTGATGTCATCTTTGGTGATATCCCCCAGGTACCCCAAGCTTCAAACCCCAGTGGGGTTGATGGGCACATGCACCTATTGCCATAAGTTACTGTTTTTGCTGCTGAGGAACCAGACATGCATGT
>PVKH010007165.1:0-20432 GCA_004027955.1 Chaetophractus vellerosus | reverse complement strand
CTGCCCTGCCCGTGGCGGCTTTTGCCCTGTCCGTGGCAGCTTTTTGACCTGCCCACGGCGGCTCCGGCCCGCCCATGGCGGCTTGCCATTCTCAAGGCGGTCTGCCCGCTAGGAGAGGTCCCCGGGAACCGAACCCAGGGCCTCCCATGTGGTTTCCCAGCGAGCTCTTTATCCACTGAGCTATCTAGCCGGGCCCCCTCCGTGTCTTTCTGACACACGGGCTGGACTGAGGCTGCTGTGTGCTCAGACAACTTTGGGAATAGTGATTCCTCTCACTTTATTCTTCCTTTTCAAAGTTGTAGTGGCCATTCTAGGGCCTTTCTCCTTCATATAAATGTTTCAGCAAACTTGTGTATGTCTACAAATTACCTGGCTTGGATTTTGCTAGGAACTGCTTTAAGTTTATAGATTGATTTGGGGAGAATTGACATCTTCACCATGTGGAGTCCCCCATTCTCCAAGCACAGTGTGTCTTTCCTTATTTAGATCTTCTGATTTTCTTATAAGCACTTTGTAGATTTTAGCATATATGTAGGTTTATATAGGCTTATACTTAATTATTTCATTTTCTTTAGTGTGATTTTAAATAGTACTTTGTTTTCAATTTTAGTTTCTGCATGTTCATTGTTAGCATATAGAAATGTTTTTCATATTTTTGCATTGATCTTGTAACCTGCAATCTGGCTGAACTCACTTATAATAGGAGGTTCATTGCAAATTCCTTGGAATTTCATCAGCAAATAGGGAAATTTTTATTTCCTCCTTTTCAGTCCATATGCCATTTATTCCTTTTCCTTGCCTTATTGTGCTCTCCAAAATGTGCAGTACCATGTGGAAGAGCTGTGATGATGGTGGACATCTTTGCCTTGTTCCTGATCTTAGAGGGAATGTAATCATTCAATTTTGCACCATAAATATAAGGTTAGCTCTAAGTTTTTCAAGATGTTGTTTATCAAGTTGAAGAAGTTCCTCCACTATTCCTTTTGTCAAGAAAAATGTTGAGTTTTCTCAAATATGTGTTCTACATCTCTTGATATGAACAGGTGATTTTTCTTCTTTAGTCTGTGGATTACATTGTTTTATTATCAAATATTGAACCAACCTTGCATAGTTGGAATGAAACCCATTTGTCATGTTTCAGTCTTTTTACACAATGCTGGATCCAATTTGCTAATACGTTGTTAAGAGGTTTTGCGCCCAAGTTCATAAGAGATGTTGATCTGTTATTTTCTTTTGTGTATGTTGTCTAATCCTGTTTTGTGGAATCAAGGTGACACTGGCTGAATAAAATGAATAGGGATGTGTTTCCTCCTACTCTGTTTTTGGTAGATTATGTAAAATTGGTGTTATCTCTCCTTTAAATGTGGGGTAAAAATTTCCAATGACTCCATGTGGACGTGGATTTCTTTTCAAGTGACTTTATATTACAAATTAAATTTCTCTGATGGTTATAGGACTATTTGGGTTATATATTTCTCTTTGAGTGAGTTTTGGTAGTTTGTGATTTGTGGAGAATTGGTTCTTTTCTTCTAACATATTGAATTTATGAGCATAAAGTTGTTCATAATAATTCATTATTGTCCTTTTAATGGCTACCAGATCCTGCAGTGATATTATATGTTCCATTCTTGATATTGGTAATTTGTGTGTTTTCTCTTTTCAATTTTGTCAGTCTTGCTATAGGTTAATTGATTGTATTGACTTTTTTTTTTTTTTCAGAGAACCACCTATTTTGTTTCAATGATTTTCTCTATTGTTTCTAGTTTTGGCTGCATTAATTTCTGCTCTTATTTTTATTACTATTTTCCTTATGTTTGCTTTGAGTGAATATTACTCTTCTTTTTCTAGTTTCTTATGGGAGGACTTTCTTGCGAATTCTTTCCTCTTTTCTAGTGTCAGCATTTAGTGCTATAAATTTTCCTATCAGCACTTTTAGCTGTATCTCACGTTTGATATAATGAGTTTTGTTTTCATGCAATTCTATTTTCTTTAAATTTTCTTTGAGATTGTTTAGAAGTGTGGTGTTTGCCTTACATGTATTTGACGATGTCCCTGTTGGCTTTCTGTTGCAGTTTTTAGTTTGATTCTATTACTGTCAGGTAACTCTGTGAATGATTTCAACATTTAAAATTTGTTAGCTTTTTTCCATGTCCCAGAGGATGGACTATCTTTAGAAATGTTCCATGAACACCTGAAGGTAATTTGCATTCTGCAGTTGTTTGAGTGAAGTGCATGATAAACATCATTATATCCTTTTGGTTGATGGTATTGTTGAGCTTTTTAAATATCCTTGCTGATTTTTGTCCAGTAGTTCCATCGATTGCTGAGTGATCCCAGCCATATATGTGGATTTGTCTAATAATTTTGCTTCAGCTCTATTGGTTTTGTTTCATGCATTCTGAAGCTCTGCTATTTGGCTTATACACATTTATGATTGTTATGTCTTCTTGGTGGGTTGATCCTTCATCATTTGGTAATGTCCCTCTTTTTCCCTAGAAATTTTCTCTGTTCTAGCATCTATTTTAGCTGATATTAATTTGAACACTCATGCTCTTTTCATTAATGTTTGCATGATATATTTTTGGCATCATTTTACTGTCAAGATAGTTGTGCCATTATGTCTAAAAGGTAAGATTTTTTAGACAGTACATTTTTTATATTTATCCATTCAGCCATTCTCTGACTTTCAATTGGTGTGCTTAGATCATTTACATTTAAATTAGTAATTGATATGTTAGAGCTTCAGCCTGCAATTTTATTATTTGTTGTCTGTTATTTGTTGTGTGTTGCCTCCATTTCTTGATCTTCTGTTTCTTCTTGCTTGACTTCTTGTGGGGTACTTGAGCATTTTTTAGCATTCCATTTTGATTTATTTATAATGCTTATGAGTTTATCAATTTATATAGTTTCATTAGTGGTTTCTCTGGGTATTACAATGTACATGCATATCTTCCAGTCATTCTACCTCCTTCTTTCCACCTTTCAAAGTCTTTCTATGATTTTCTGTTGAATTATTCCCAAGGTACTTAGTTGCACTTAGAGGTGAAAAGCAGGGAATAGTGAGTGTACACCATCTTGTTCCTGACCTTAGCCTGTTTACCCTTAAGTCTGGAATGCTTTAACTTCATCCTCAAGGCAATTTTTGTTTCAGAGGTTAACAAGTCTTTAGCACTTTTTAAATGGTCCCTAACCTTGAGAAGAGAGATGTTGAATAAAAAAATGCTAGTATTCTCCTACATTGTAAAATCTAAGGCTAGTGAACTCAAGGCAACGACAGAAGCTCAGTTCCACTACCTGTTCCAAGTTCAAGCTGACTGGGAAAAGCAGCTGAAAATCAGTGTAGTGATCCCCCAAACAGGAGGTAGGAGGGTTTGCGCAGATCTAGAATATTCCACTCTGACATATGGGGCACTGCTCTCCTTGGTAGGAATATTTATAATTTTCATATAATGGACGTCCAAAGTACCTGCTTTATATAGTCCCAGAGGCAACAAATTTAACAATAATGATATGAAGTAATAAAACTGGAACCACGATGAAATGGTTATGGCTGGATGCCAGAAGTCAACATGTACAATTAAGTAAAACTAAATCAGTGGCAGGGTCATTGGTGATTAAAATAAAACCAATACTTCTGCAGTAAGCCTACCTGGTAATGATGCCTATAAACAATATTTAGATGACAGGGTCATTTGCCATTTTCCTTAAATATTCTGACTGCTCTAATGACTGCTATTTCATTCTTTCTGAGATAATTTTTCATGTGAAATTAAGTCCAATTGCATCAGTTTGATTTTATTTTGATAACCACGCAGCTTGCCCCAAGACCTGTCGGCCAGTGAGTACCTGATTGATGGGGGAGAGAGCTTGCCCCTGGCAGCAGTGCTAAATCTTCTTCACGCGCTTTTCCTAAGGTCAAGTGAGACATGGCACTTAGGTTTAAGGGTCCCTGCGATTGCCTTCTTATCTGGGGAATAGTCAGTGTTAGCTTGAAATTTATTATAACTTATCCAAATACAGTGATTTCTGAACAAAGTTAATTCATGAAGTTCAGAATGGAGGGGCATCTAGGCTCCATTCACCTGAGAAGGTGAGAAGGAAGAAAAAAGAACATTCAAGATCACAAACCCCAAACGCAGGTTTAATTAGGAGTTGATATTGATTTGAAAATTAAATCTTGGTTGGCCAGATTTGAGAATATAGAACTTTTCATGAATATGAAGATGCTCTTAATTGAAAGAGCAAACCTAGCTGCCCTATTCTATATCTGAATCTGTATCAATACGTTCTATATTGGAACATGATTGGAGGATGTGAAATGTAGTCACACTGCTCATAATTTCACGGGATCCACGTGATCAGGCGGGCAGCAAGTAGTGAGGAAAATATGAACATGTCACATATAAGTAAAGATGAGTAAAATAAACACATGGATCAAAGTTCCTCTAAGAATTATTTCTCTCATGTTTTTTATTGAACTGGAGGGGAAGATTTAGAGAAATTTCATACCCTTATTTTTTTCCTCGTAGCCAGTGCTCAGTTGTCCAAAGTCAGTGTTTTTTAAATATGGACACATTTACTATTTATGGAAATTTCTATATTCTCAAGTTTGGCAAACCAGTATTCACCTTTTACCTTAAATTTGGAAACTAACTTTAACTCCCAGTTGAAGCTGGCTTTAGAGTTATGTGAATGAAGTCAACATATCCCTTCCAGTTTATTAAAGAACAATCCCCAACATTTTATACTTCCTCATTTGAAGCTCTGGCTTTGAACTGACTAACAGTTTTGAAAATTTGGATTTCATGCTGCATACCTTTCCCTCTCTAAACCTAGGAAGACCAGTGCAACTGGAAAAGGAAAATGACCTCAAAATTTGCATTGCACGCGGGCAGTCAGTGTTCATCAGCCAGCCCTAGGTAATTGAACAGGTCTCTGCCGCTGAATTGCCCAGGCACTTCAACCTAATTGGGACTCTGTTTATTTCCCGTTGCCTATAAATTAATTTGGGTGGAACTAGACAAGACAAAGTGTTACTAGCTGTAAGATTATGCCAGCTAACTATTTCTGGACCAGAGCAAAATGGAAAAGAATACTCTTGTATTGGGCAATTTGGTCAATTGTAAATGTGATTCTGAATTTTACCCATGTATTGAAATGGAGATGGAGCCATTAATGTGGGCTATATCAGATGAAAATGTGCTCCAGTGTAACTGTGGAGCTTGGAAAAAGGTGTCATTTGAAAAAAGAGTGCAGGAAATATAGGAAAATTGAAGAAGTAGATGAATTAAATAGTCATAAACGTCCTTACATTGACACTGAACTCAGCTGCTTTGAGGCAGCAGGGGAAGAGGAGGCTCCTTCTGATGGTTCACATCATTCCTTAGATACCTGCAGAGAACAGATATTTAAGAGAACAGAAGCTGGCTAAGGTGAAACTGATGGAAAAACATTTGTAATATCACAACTTTTCCTTTTTCTTAAAAAATAGCATTATACATGCACAAGTTTACAAAGCACGTGATACAGAAGGATTTGGGGGAAACAAGATGCCTAGCCACGGACCCACCTCTAATCCAGCTTCCTCGGGTTGTTACCTTCGCAACTCAAAGCCTTCCGCACATACCGCTATTTCTTAATTGATCTTGGATGTGATATTTTGACTACCCACTCTGTGCAGAATGTAGCATATTTACACAGCTCCTCCCCTCTCCTCCCTCCTCTTCTTCCCCCGAAT
The DNA here is from genome assembly GCA_004027955.1 of Chaetophractus vellerosus. Lineage (NCBI taxonomy): Eukaryota > Metazoa > Chordata > Mammalia > Cingulata > Chlamyphoridae > Chaetophractus > Chaetophractus vellerosus. The sequence continues at coordinate 14,695 of PVKH010007165.1, read as the reverse complement.
ACTGCCAAAAATGTTCTGCTGGTTACCTAAAAATTTTAAATTGTGAAATAATTGTAGATTTGCAGGAAGTTGAAAAGACAGTGCAAACAAGTCCTGGGTACCCTTTGTCCACTTTCCCCTCCTAGTTACATCTTACTCAACTATAGTACAATACCAAAACCAGGAAATGGACTTTGGTACAATATGGGTGGGCAATTCTATATCATTTACCCCATGTGTAGATTTGTGGGACCCATCACAACCAAGGTTCAGAACAGTTTTATCACCACAAAGATTCTCCTTCTTGCACCACATTCAATGCGTGTAGCCTGGTCTTGCCAACCCTGGCAACCACTAATCTCTTCTCTGTCTCTATAATATTCTGTTTCAAGAATGGTATAAACGGAATCATATAATAGATAACCTTTAAGCTTGGCGTTTTTTTTTTCTTGGTGTACTGCCCTTGAGAACCCTCCAAGTCGTGTGTATCAATAACATACTCCTTTGGGTTGCTAATAGTCCCTAGTGTGGCAGTACCAGGGGTTTTTAACCATTCAACCATCTTACATCTCAACCAGCAGTGTATGAGTGATCTGGTTGTTCCCATACTCACCAGCTTTTGGGGTTGTCACTATTTATTTTAGCTATTATGGTAAATGTGTAGTAATATCTCATTGTGGTTTTAATTAGCATTTCCCTAATAGCTAACAGTATTGATCCCCTTTTCATGTGCTTGTTTCTCATATGGATATCTTCTTTGGTGAAATGTCACACAGTTTTTTGCCCATTTTCTAGTGGAATTCCTTGCTTTTTCACTATTGAGTTTCGAGATTTCTTTAAGTATTCTAATTACTAGTCCTTTCACAGACATGTTTTGCAAATATTTTCTCCAAATATGGACCTTGCTTTTTCATCTTCTTAACAGGGTCCTTTCCAGAGCAAAAGTTTTGAATTTTTATGAGATCCAATTCATCAATTTTTTCTTTTATGGATTGTGCTTTTGGTATCAAGTCTAGAACTCTGTCTAACCTTTATAGAGGCTTTAGTTTTTCCCTATGATTTTCCTCAAAGTTTTAGTTTTAAGTTTCACATTTAAATCCAAGATTTATTTTGAGTTAAGTTTGGATAAGTTGTGAGAATTAAGTTGAGGTTCACTTTTTTTTTTTTGACTATGTATGTCTAATTGCTCCAGCACCATTTGTTGAAAAGAAGAACTTTCCTCAATTGAATTGCTTTTGCACCTTTGCTAAAAATCAGTTGTGCGTATTTGTGAGGCTCTCCTTCTAAGCTGTGTACTCTGTTCCAGTGATCTATCCCTCCAGCAATAACACACAGTCCTGACTACCCGAAGTCAGGTAGTGAGATTCCTCCTACTTGATCTAGCTTTGGTAAATATTGGCTTAGCTATTCCAGTTCTTCTGCCATTCCATGTAAATTTTAGAATAATCTTACCTTTATCTACAGAACTCTTTTTGAGAGTCTGATAGTATATATGTTAAGCCTGTATATCAGTTCAGGGGGAATTGACATCTTCACTGGGCTGAGTCTTCCAATCCGTGAGCACAGCAGTCTCTCCGTTTCGTTAGATTTTCTTTGACTTCACGCATCAACATTTCATACTTTTCAGCATACAGCTGCTCTATAAGATCTGTTAGACTCACACCTATGTATTTTTTGAGTGCTTGCAAATAGTGTTGTGCTTTTAATTTTGGTGTCCACATGTTCATTGCAAGTATATGGAAATACACTTTATTTTTGCATCTTTATCTTGTGTCTTGCAACTTTGCAATTAGTTCTAAGAATTTTTTGTGGACCTTTGGAATTCCCTAAGTAGACATTCATGTCATCTGCAATCAGGGACAGTTTCTTTCTTCTTTTCTGCTCCATATGCCATTTTTTCCCTTCGTTATTGAGCTGGATAGAACTTCTAGTAAGCTGTTTGATAAGCTTGGTGAAGTGGACATCCTGCTCCTGCTCCTGACCTTAGGGGAGAACTTTCATCCACCACTAATTGAACTGCAGCCCTTGTAAATGCTCTTTATCAACTGGAGGGAGTTCCCCTTGAACCCTATTTTGTTCTGGAGGTTTTTAAAATCATGAATAGATGTTCAATTTTGTCAAATGCTTTGTCTACATCAATTGATGTGCTCATGTGATTTTTCTTCTTTGCCCTGCAAATAGTGTGGATTGCATTAATTGATTTTCAAACATTGAACTTGCAGTGCATCCCTTGAATAAATCCCACTTGGTTATGCTATATATTTTTCATTGATTGGGAATTCTCTCTGATAATATTTTGTTAATGGTTTCTACATCTATATTCATGAGGGTTATTGATCTGTAGGGTTTTTTGCTGTTACTGTCTTCGTCTGTTTTGTTGTATGGGTAATGCCAACATCATAAAATGTTGCCTCTTCTCTTTCTCACATGCTATTGTGTAAAATTGATGTTAAAATTGTCCTGTGAAACAATCTGGGCCTGAAGAGTTCTCTTTTGGAAGTTTTAAAATTATGAATTCATCTACCTTAATAGTAATAGGACTTTTTAATTATCTGTTTCATATTAGGTGAATTGTAGTAGTTGATGACTTTTGAGGAATTGGTCCATTTCATCTAAGTTGTCAAATTTATGTGTGTAGAGGTTTTAGTATTCATTTATTGACCTTTTTTTTGGTTACATACCCCGCCCCTTTCTGCTTGCTCTTGCTGTGTTCATTTTTGTGTTCTTCTGTGTCTGCTTTGTCTCCCCCCGTTGCGGCGATGCACCAAATCAGCTTAATGCGCAGGCGGCTTGCCCCGCTCGCAGGTGGCTCTGCTCTGTTCGTGGGCAACTTGCCCTGCCCATGGCGGCTCTGCCCCATCCACGGCGGCTTGCCTTCTCAAGGCAGTCTGCCCACTTGGAGAGGTCCCTGGGAACCAAACCCGGGGCCTCCCATGTGGTGAACCGGCGCCCTATCCACTGGGCTATAGCCGGCCCCCCATTTATTGGCCTTTTGATGTCAACATGATTTGTAGTGATACTTTTTGTTGTATTCCTGATGATGGTAATTTGCTTCTTCTCTTTTTCTCTTTGTCAGTCTTGGCTCCAAGTTTGTCAATTTTATTGACCTTTTCAAAGAACCTTCTTTGTTTCATTGATTGTCTCTATTGTTTTTCTGTTTTCAGATTCATTGGTTTTTTGTTGTTGTTGTTGTTGTTGTTGTTATTTCCTTCCTTCTGAGTTTATTTTGCTCTCTTTTCTCAAAGTTCTTGAGATGGGAGCTCAAATTATTTGAGACTTTTTCTCTTTTTTAATGTAAGCATACAGTTCTATAAATTTCCCTCTCAGCACTGCTTTAGCTGTGTCCCACAACTGTTGATATCTTATACTTCATTTTTGTTTGGTTCAATAAGTAAATTTTTATTTCCACTGAGACTTGCTTTTTGAGACATGGGTTGTTTAGAATGGTTTTGTTTAGTTTCCAAGTGTTTGGAGATTTTGCTTTTATATTTCTGATATTGTTTTGCAGCTTAATTTCATTGTGTTCAAGGAGCTTATGGTGTTTGTTTTCAATTCTTACACTTTGGTTGTGTTTTATGACCATGTGGTCTGTCTTTTATATGTTCTGTGAGCACGTGAGAATTTGTATTCTGCTATTGTTTGGATGAGTGTTCTAAAAATATTGATTAGATCCTGTTGGTTGAATTCTTCTATATCCTTGATGTTTTCTGTCTAGTTGTTCTATCAATTACTTATAGAGAGGTGTTGAATTATTCAACTACAATTGTGGATTTGTCTGTTTCTTCTTGCAGTTCTAGCAGTTTTTGCTTCATATATTTTGCAGGTCTGTTGTTTGATGCATACACATGTAGGATTGTGATGTCTTCTTTGTAGATTGATCCTTTTATCATTATTTAATGTCCGTCTAAAACACAGAAGACAATAACGGATACACAGTATAAGGTAAACTTTATTATCTTTGATAGTGTAAAAGCAAATAGACATTTGACAGACTCTGGCCAGGATAGGCAGATGGAGAAGAGTGAGGTGGAAGGGAAGGGACCGTAGCGGGCTCTGTTTGCTGTCACTGTGTTCCTGGAGGGTTGTGTGGCAATCAGTTACAGATATTTTAAACTCTTGTACATACCAGTTGCTACTTATGTTAATTCTATCCCAGTGTTCCAGGATGCAACTCTCTTTAGTAGGCACAGGCTCATTTACATCAGAATCAAAATTATCCAGGTAGGCAATGTAGAACTCTGCAAATTTGAAAAGACTCCTGAGGGCTTCTCTAATGCATTGACAATATCAAGAATTTGCTGTGTTTTATCTTGCTGAAATCTTTGCCTGAACTCACTTCCAAAATCATGCTCTTTGGGGATCTAAGTTGCTTGTTTTATTCTTTGCTGTGTGGGTTTTGGCGTGTCCCTGGGTATTCTCTCTCCTATTTATTCCCAGGCTATTGGAAGCTTGGCTTGGACTTGTACTGTATCTGTCTTGCCCCCTGTTTTAGTTTGCTAAAAGCTGCTGGAGGCAATATCAGAAATGGGTTGTCTTATACAATGGGGCTTTATTGGGTTAAAAGCTTACAGTTCTGAGGCTGAGAAAGTGTCCAAATTGAGGTATCACCAGGAGATGCTTTCTTCCTGAGCTGTAGCTGTGGGAGAGCAGGCACATGGCCGTGTCTGCTCATCTCTCCCCTCTCCTCCAGGCCTTGCTGCTCCAGCTTCTGGCTTTCTTTGGCTTCTGGCTGCTGGGGTCTTCTCTCTCAGCTTCTCGGTTCCTGTCTGTCTCTTCAGCCTTTTTCTGTGTCTGCGGCTCTTTATTCCTCCGTTTATGGAGAGCTCTAGTAAGAGGATTCAGGCCCACCCTGGGTCATGCGATCTAATCACAGGCCCTTAACTGACGTTATTTAATCAAAAAGTCCCACCTACAATAGGTTTACAGGCACAGGAATGGATTTACTTTACTAACAGGATTTTCTGTATCCATAAAAGCTTCAAACTGCCACACCCCTGTTAAGAGATGTTCATCCCACGGCACCTCGTCTGTCTGTCCTTGTCTTCTCACAGCTTTAACTCCACTTCCCCTGGCTTTGAGCCATCTTCACTCCCAGGCTGCCATGTTCTTACCTTCTGCTAAGAGAAGGCGCTAATTACCCAGGTGCCTTCTATTACGGAAACTGTGGTGGAAAGTTCTACTCTATCAAGTGAAGCAAATCTTTTTGCAACTTTGCAAATCATTCCCAATTAAATTAACTGTGTAAGTGTGCACGGCATGGTTGGAACTAATAAAATGTGCTAGGTGATTTTTTGGTTCAAAGTCAAGGAGCAGGGATTAGAGAATTAAGAGGAGAAAGAGCCTTCTCTATGTTTCTGGAACTTTGGGCATCCTCCTAGTCAGCAGTTCCCAGCACGGGCTGCATGTCAGAATCACCTGGGAGGATTTTTGAGCCATGTGAATGACCGAGCCCTTCTCCAGAAGAATTAAATCAGAATCCTTGCAAGTGGCGACTGGGCATAAGATGAGACCCTCTCCATCAGCTCATAACTCAGAAACAAAAGTCGATCTCTGCACTCTGCTGATGAGGTAGTATGATTTGACACACTCTTGGGCTTTCGATAGGATTTGATTTGACATTTCTAAATGACTGAAATATCAAAATACCTTCGTTAGATATGTTTATAAAAAGGTTGTTACTGAGAAATTATTTGGTCTTGGAGTTTAGACCTCACAAACAAAATAACAAGCAGGCAATGACCTTACTCTCCCTCAGGAGATCTCTGACAAGGAAGCCTGGGGGGTGGCTGCGATGGTGATGGCGTAGACACTGCTGCCCCACCCTTGCCCGGACGCCCTTGGGGTCACTGCTGGGAAATACCTTCCCTTGCCCCTCATTTTCCTGCAGGGGAGACACAGCCTGAGAACCAGGTCTCCTTAGGAGGCAAGATCTGTGCAGGGTGGGGTCAGGGGAAAGAGGAGATGATCCTGGCATTGAGTGCCTCCCGGGACCCCAACCGCATTGGACTAAACCACCGTTTACTGATATGGAGGAGTGAGCACGGAGGTCAAGAAAATCAACTGCATCTGTACACATTTTCATTAATGTGTTCCTTTTGTATACATGATCTGTAGGGAAGTGCATGAATCTACCTTCAGATGAAGACAGGGGCACTTATATTTTAATTAGGGCATCTGAATTTTAAGAGTGTTAATGGATCCTAAACATCCTTTCCAAGCTCTTCTCCCACTCAGGTCTGTGGAGCCGAGGAGGCAGGTGCTCCAATCTGAGATGGAGAACAGGGAGGGGGCTCGTTTACTCCAGCATCGTGGGTGGGTGGGAGGTGGAGGAGGCCCTCAAATGTCATCCAGAAGGAAGCTTATTGTCTTGCCTCCACTTCCTGTGGTTTTAATGAGAAACCAAAACCTTTTGTTCGTCTATTTAAACAAAAATATAAATAAAATGACAGGGAATTTGGGCCTCTGATTTTAACATGGCTGTACCTTCTCCCAGGCTGTCCGTCATTCAGTCTCCCTCCGGTGTCAGTTGAAATCAATTACACACACGCACACTCAGAAGGGGAAAAAAAATAAAAACCTAAGTGCATAATGACTGAGCCCTTATTTTGAGTTCCTGTTTCTGTCAGTGACAACGCGGCTGCAGCCAAGCATGACAGCCAGCGCGTGTATTTGACACCCGCTGTAAACTCTTCTCTTCCTTTTCAACTGCTTCTGTAAACACATATGAATAATCGTCTCTTGTGCCTTAAGCTGAGCAAGAGTTGCTTTTCTTGGAGGCTGGCCAGCTGCTAATGGAAACCCACTGCCCTGGCAGAGATGTGCTTTTCTGGCCCTCAGCGTGGCCCTGGCCCCGTCCAGGGCTACACACATCTCCCTTGGGCACCCAGAGGGTTAATGATTTTTCCTCATGGGAGACTGGAAGACTTTCACTGGGAAAGTAGAAAGAATAGAAAATATTGCAACAATTCCAGTCTTCATTTATTTGTCCAATAATTATGGAGCGCCTACCATGTGCAAAACAATTTCAGAGTCTCAGAACCCATGGAAGGATAAGTCGCAGCTTACGTGCTAGAGGGCAGGGGTGGGCAATAAGCAATGAACGGAATGAACAAGGTATGTGCTGGGTCTGAAGGTGAAAAAAGCAAACAGGGAGAGATGAGTGGGGGGCAGGAAGAGTTTTATGATTGTTACTATAGTGCTGAGTAGCACCGATTCTCCTAGAAGGACTTCTGCTTCCTCTGCATGGCTCTGCAAGCCGGGGGCAGGGCAGGGGCGAGGTGGGGGCAATAGCAGGGCAGGGGCGAGGTGGGGGCCATACCGTCCACCTACTTTATAGCGTTGCTGGCCGTGACTTTGCCCCACAATTTCAGCTTGACGTAGACAAATGCTACCCCCAAGGAGGCTAATTTAAAGAGAAAATCCACCCTAAAAATTAAAAATCAACCCCCCTTTCACACAGGTAACCCACAGGAAATGAAGCTCATGGACGTTGGGCATTCCCTCTACTGGTCGTCGAAATATGTCCCATGGGAAAAAAATCAATTGTTTCCCCTTGGGAATAAGCACCTGTAGAGTTCGAGTAGCTGGAAGCTTATGAGATGCTCATCTTTGGAAGTTAGTGCAGAGTCGTCCAAGAGAGCTTCTCCTCCACCACGAAACAGGGAGCCCTGTGGCCTTTCTCCCTGGGAAGAGCAGGAAAAGCAGAAAGCAGTGATACCTTCCTATCGACACGGGCTGGCTCAAAGAGCTGTGGCTGTAAACATTCAGAATTAGGCTGTGCAGACTTAACACAGCCTTGAAAACAGCAGGGGGAAGGGCCAGGCGTGTCCACATTTTTCTTTATCCTACCTGCTCTGTTTGCCCATCATGTTTTACATAAATTTGATTATTTCCTTACAGAAACTATGACGTGTGAACTATTCCTTATGCAACTCTATATACTTTTTCCTTTTTCTCCTGGTCCTAGCCCAGGCCTTCACCACTGAACCCTGGAATTTAGGAACAGGCTCCTTGGAGACTTATTCAACGTTAGCCTCTATGTCATTTGGCATAACATTGCCAGATAATCCATTAGCTTTAAAAATTCAATGCTTTCACCATATCATTTTCCTCCTTAACTGGTTCTCTGTGACCTCTCGCAGCAGTCCTCCTTAGTGACTCCTGCGGTCCTGCAGACGTGCTCTGCTAATGACTCGCCATTCTTCACTAGGCATTTTCTATGTGTTGCTTGGCCTGCCCTTATCTGGGATGGGCCTGCCATCTTCCATGCCCTTTCGCTGACAATCGCAGGGCACGTGATTTGTTTATTACACCGATATCCATTTACTATCACTCAGTTTTGGTATTTGGTTTACTGCAATGAGAAAATGGAACAAAACCACTTGCTCTCATGGGTAATTTTTAACTAAATAGAAAGTACAATTGTTCACAAATTACAGGACATTTTATTGGCTTTCAAATGTATATGTTATGGTCCTGCTTCAATAACATACAAGGTTTCCAGCTAGAATCATATTTCATCCACTGTTACAGCCTCTGTATTACCCACTACAAAAGTCAGTAAATCAATGCTTTATTAATTTAAAATTTTTCATTTAAAATATTTTCAGTTTAAAATTGGCTGCAGTAGGCCTTTCAATTCTTCAATAAAGTTGTTAGATGTATAGAGGGGAGTTTTCAAACCCTTTATTTCACAAATAAGGAAAATAGAATCTGGTAACTTCCTTGCAATATGTCGGTCAGTCAGTTGGTAGTAGATACAAATCTCCTAAACTTGCAGATGAAATCCTCTTAAAAACACAATGCAATAAATATGCACCTTAGCCATATGGAGACTGTCCACCCTAAGCGGTCAGCTATAAGAGTCTCAGGAGTTTCTACAATACCCCAATTCTGACAATGGTGATGAGGGATCTTCTTGGCAGAATACAGCTACAGTATTGTGTCTTTGTACATGTGAGAGTGTCTACATAGTTCTGTAAACCCTGAAAGGATTTCTGGGAGGGAGATTATTGAACAAATATTTCTGATTGTGTTTCCCACAGGACCAGGGGACTGTGGACTTGGTCCCCTGAACAATCGCATTCCTACAGAGAGCCATGGATACGTGGGTCTCTTTTCTCTCTCTTTCTCTATCTACTGTAACTCAGTCTGTCTCTACATAGATTGAAAACAGTGAAAGAAAATATACCATGTGTTTTTTAGCAGGCAATTTTTAGCTGTCAGTTTCAAGTAATATAAATGTTAACCTTTAACCAACTGCATTTTCTGTCAGGAATATTTATTAGTTTTATAGTTATTCAAACATATTAAAGAAAAACATTTATTTAACAAATGTCTTTAAAAATTGGTTTCAAGAATTGTATTAGCTAATGAGACTAAAAGGATGAATACGGCACTGTACCTGTTTCACCAAGTTCATTGTTTAGTAAGGAAAACACATGTAAACAAAGAGATATAATGGGCTTCTCTATGCATCTGCACTGGACACACAGATCAGGGTGCGGTAACTGCTTTATTTCCATAAAGCTGAAACACAGAATAATTTGATCTTCCATGCACTAAGGGAATGTACTGATTGGCTCAAGCCATGTGAATATGGCAACATACAGCATAAGTTTTTTAAATGAGGATGAATACTTTCCCAGCAGAATTCCACTTCCAAAAATTTATCATAGGGGAAAATAAGAGACATTTAAAACATAGACATTTACAGTGAATCAATGCATCATTAAAAACAAAATTCTCAGAATGATCCAAATATATAATTAAACATGAGTTTTTACCACAACTATGAGAATCTATTACTTAGCTCTTAAACATCATTCTGTACAGAAATATGATTGATTTGTGAAAATGTTTCTAATATATTGCCAGTTTCTAAAAGTATAAAATAATATTTACAGTATTTTTAAAAGAAAAATTGCCTTTAGGCTTCTCTGTTTTCTAAGCATACATTAGCCTTGAATTGGCAAGTGAAAAAAGTAAACGCCGTTTTCACAGGACCACGCGGGGAAGCGGCCTCCCGACCCGCACTGCTCGCTCCTGCACGCGCGGCCTGCTAGCTCCTGCTGGGCGCTCAGCCGCGGACGCACCCGGGTTCACGCCGGCCGTCCGGCTGTGCGGCGGCGTCCCGGTGCCTCTGTCATCTCAAGACCAGGCGCCCTGGACCTCGTCGCCGAGACGCCTCTGCCTCCATGCGCCTCCTGCCGCGCCCCGGGCCCCCACCCTTAGCCGGGCTCTCTTCTCCTCCCTCACCTTCCCCTTCTCCACTCCGCCCTCTGGTTTCATTTGCTCCTCTTCACAGCATATCCGGGGCTCTTCACCAAACGGCCTTGTGCGGTGAGTCTGCGGGTCTCGGTGGGAAGAAAATCCCACTTTGTGCTTCATGGCTTCTAATGCCAATGTAGCGTCACCCTCAGTTATGACGGAGCTAGCGTGGCTTCTTGCCGGTAGAGATCACGGATGCTGTAATGTCGGCGCACAGTTGTTGGAAATGTCTCAAATATGATCACTTACATTAAACTTGTGGTGCTTTTTAGACACACATATCGCTATATCAGCAAGGTGGCTTTAAGATACTTTATCATTGTATTTCATTATAATTGGTTTCCTTTAAGATGCTCCGTGCTTACTTTTACGTCAAACATAAAACATTAGTCTGAGAAAAAAATCAGAGGCGCGGTAACGGTTAAGAACCCTGGTCTGTATCCCACGGTGGGATCTGGGGTGTCTCACCATGACCTCAGCCCTTCTCCCAGGCCACAACCACCCACACAGCCGCAGGGACAAGCCCACACGTTCTCCACAAAGCACACAGACACACCAGAGTGAATCATGGCCATTGGGGCTGAGACATAGGACTAGGGGTGCTCGGGTTTTCTTCTCAATGTTTCCATGTGTTTTACACATTTTAACAAAAACCCCATGTTCTTTTACTAATTTAAGGAGTCTAATTTAAGTAGTATATATGCATATACTAGAAATATACTAAAATTTATTGATATTGATCTGATTTTTCCACTGTCAGCTTCATCCTCCATGTAGACTCCTCAACTTTGAATAATGAAACACAATAATGACCTAATATTTTCCAAGTAAAGTGAAAAAAAGGAAAGAACCTTTTAAAAGATAATTTTTTCTTTCAATGAACTGAATTACCAATTTGCCAACTATTAATTTCTCACAAATTTATTTGTGGCTTCTTTGTCAAATTCTGTCTCAGTTTGTCTATTGATCTACTATTTATCTCTACCACACTGAATTGACTAGAGAGGCTAGGGATTTTAGATTTCTTCATATAGATTCCATTGAGTGATTCTTAAGTTTATTCACAATATTTCACATTTCACCCAGTTTTATAATTTTAACCTTTTTATTTCCTATTGTATTAAATTGCTTTAGCATAGATGTGCATATTTGTCTTGAATTTAGCCATACTACTAGATTCTCTGATTAACTGTAGAAAATGTTGATGACAGTCTTTTGTATTGTATAAGCATGCAATCATATCAGCTATCAAAAAAAGAGAGAGCTGTATTTCGTCTTGTATTTTAACCAGTTATTTTTTTTCATGGCTTATTTCAATTGCTAGTACCTACTATAGAATATTAAATGTCAATGATGATAGTTAGCATCCCTAATGACCCCTGATTTCAATTCAAATTATTTGTATTTCATCATGGGGATAAAATTTTGTTAATAATTGGAAATAATGTACATAATTTTAATAATACATTTTTTTCTACTTCTATTTAATATGCAATTTTCTTTAGAGAGAAATTTATTTTCAGCATATATTGATGTGGTCACCTGATTTTTACCTTTTAATTTGCTGAAGTAGTAAATGATATTGATTTATTTCCTGTTTATATTTATGGGGGAAAAAGGATCCCTACTTTGCTGGAATGTATGAATCTTTGTCACATTGCAGACTTCATTGCTAAAATATCATTTACAGTTTTGCATATATATTTTTACAGTTTCTGTGTTTTAGTGCTAACATTATCAGATTTGGACTATGTGATGTGGGTATATTTCATATGGCCTGAAATAATGGATGGATTGTTTGATTTTCCTTTCCAGAGATGTCAGAGAAAACCTTGCTATGGACCCACCTAATCCTGCTCCTCACTGAACGATATTCAGACAATTTTATGCTTTTTAACAAGTTAATTGATTAATTAGATTTTTAAAAATTTCTAATGGTATGAATTTAGTTAAGATGGTTTTCTACAAGTCATGTAGTCATGTATGTTGAAAATTTTTATTGCCACAGAGTTATGTGTAGCATTGATTACACTTCTTTTTACTCTCACTTTTATATGAAGATGTAACTTTTTTCATTACAAATTTCAACCTATTTCTGCTACTTCTTTTTATTTATTTATTTATTTTTTTAGATTTATTTATTTTATTACATATCTCCCCTTCCCCCCCTCTGCGGCGACGCGCCGAGACTGGTCACTGCACAGGCACGGCTTTCCCCGCTTGTGGGCGGCTTCTGCTTCCATTCATGGCCGGCTCTCAGTTCGCGGGTGGCTGGCTGTGCTCCATTCGCGGGCAACCTGCCCTGCCCATGGCGGCTTTTGCCCTGTCCGTGGCAGCTTTTTGCCCTGCCCACGGCGGCTCTGGCCCGCCCATGGTGGCTTGCCATTCTCAAGGTGGTCTGCCCGCTAGGAGAGGTCCCTGGGAACCGAACCCGGGGCCTCCCATGTGGTATACCAGCGCTCTATCCACTGGGCTATCCAGCCGGCCCCTGCTATTTCTTTTTAAAAATAAAACTCATGAAAGTTTTAAATGTATTGATTTTTCAAGAAAAAAAGTAGGACAATAATAATTTGGGAATTGGTATCTTTTCATCGCAGATATTTATGTTTTTGGATAGTATTTAGTATTTTCTATGTATCAAGACATAATAAAAAGTCAAGGCATAGATATTAGATTTATAAAGAAATAGTGACAATGCCGATGTTGGAAGAAAGTAAATATCCACAGTATAAAAAGATATGCAAAATGATAAGGAATAAAGACCGTGAACAGAAGATTCATGGAAAAGTAAATCCAAATGGCTAACAGGAAGTTTTGCTCAAATGCTTTATTAGTCAGGAAATTTCAAATCAAAAGTAATAAACTGTACTACCCTCTACTCCCACCGGACTGGCAAACGTAACTGCAGGCCAATGGCATCGGTGGAGAAACGGGGAGACACCTTGGTGCCGCCGCAGCTCGCTCGTAAAAGGAGGTGGGGGCAGCACCGCCGAGGACCGAGCAGTATGAGAAGAGAAAACCCGCATGCAGACCCCATGCTCCTCTCTGTGAAACAAAGCCGGGAACTCGCCCACCACTGGCCGTGCCTGGCTGCAGGGACGCGCTCTGATTTCTGTCCGGATGGAAGGGGCGTGAGAGGCCGCGGGCGCCTGTGGCCACCTCACTTCTGTGCAAGCACACATGAGTGGGAGATGGGTGTCCACACAAAAGAAATACTTTCAGAATTAAATCAGGAGGAGCCGGGCGGGATGAAACTCCTTTCGAAGCTATGCCTGCGGTGTTATGGGACTTATAAGCTAGACCGTAAAAGTCATTTGAAATAAAAATATATATTTTGTAAGCTTTTTCATTTCTGAGGTACTTGTAGATCCCAATTCAGCTGTAAGGAACACTGGAGAACCCTGCACTTTGCCCACTTCCCCAAGGGGACAGCACGCGACCCTGTAGTGCCAGGCCACAAGCCGGCCAGGAGGTGGGGGCAGCCAAGGCCCAGGGCTCCCTCTCACAAGGAGCCCCAGCTGTCCTGTGAGAGCTGCGCCCACCTCCTTCCTACCCCACCCTCCTTAGCCTACTCTCCGTTTGCATAACGTTGCCATTTCCAGAATGCTATATAAATGGAAATATTTGGGGATTGTAAACTTTTGGGGTCGTTTTTATCAGTGTAATTCTCTGAAGATTCATCCAGGTGTTATAAGATCAATAATTACAATCACTCAAAATATGAAATAGGGATAAATACAATAAAGCATGGGCAAGACTTGTATGTGAAAACTACTATAAAATGCTTAGAAATAGGTGGATTTTTAAAACTTACAATTTTTCATAGATTGGAAAACTCATCGCAGAAAAGATGTCAATTCTCCTCAACTTGATTTATAGGTCTGACCCAATTACTATCAAAATCCCAGGAAGATTTTTGTTGATAGAAACAAGATTATTCTAAAATTTACAGAGAAAGGCAGAGTAACCAGAATAACTAAAGCCATTAAGAAAAAGAAGGCTAAAGGGAGGAAAAACCATACACATGATTTCAGGACTTTTTATAAAGCTACAAACTGGTATCTGAGAAGAATAAACACACAGACCTGTGGGGCAGAATAGAGAAGCCAGGAAGAGAGCCTCACAAACAGCCCAGCTGACTTTTGACAAAGATGCGAAAGCAGCTCAGCTGAGGCAGTTTAGGATGGCCAACAAACGGTGCCGGAGCAGCTGGGCGCAATCAGCAAAAAAACCCAAAACCTTTACCAAAGGCCTGCATCGAGTACAAACATCCAAAGTGGGTGAAAACGCAAAGCCCAAAACTTCTAGAAAGAAACCTAGGGAAGCCTCAGCAACTAGAGCAAAACAAATTGTTTTCAGACTTGGCACCAAGACACAAGGCATAAAAGGAAACGTTGATAAGGTAGACTTGATCAATTTTTTTAAATTGCTCTGCAAAAGACACTGT
>PVKH010007164.1:0-20437 GCA_004027955.1 Chaetophractus vellerosus | reverse complement strand
CAAGGAACAGCATGGTATAGACAAAAGCAGACATAAAATGGCAGGACCGTGGTTAGAGTGAAGTTCAAGTCTTGTCTTATTTTTCTCTCATTCTGCCAACTTAAACTTCCCTTGTTCAGTCTTTGTGGGGGGTGGTTTGTTCCTTCTTGGTACTCAGAGCCTCATCATGGAACCACTGAGTCTGTGGCTATGCAGTAGCAGCCTTTAGCTGGTCCAGATGCCTCTGTGGTTATCATCAAATGTCATATCGTTCACAGGAAGCTGTCTCTGGGGATGTGACTCAGGAAGAGAGAGTCATCATGCCCACGTATATCTCCAGCTCCTGAGTTTGTTAGGAGTTTGTTGAATCCATGAGGGATTGACAACAAAATTGACAGTGAAAACCATTAGCCCGCTGCCTGTTGATTAATGCCCATCTCCCACCATCTCTTCACTATAACCTGGCAGTGTTCACTGGAGCACAGGTTACACCTGTACAGGACTGCCCATGGGAAATGGTTAAGGAAATATGAAGCTTACCTGGACCCTTGGGTGAAGCAAATTGGACCCTCAGTTCAAAGAAAGCCTAACCATTCTCTACAGAATAAAACAAAAATTTACTTTGCCTTTTCCAGTCTTTACAGCATGGCAGGGGCACTTGGTATACCCCTTTGTAAATGAACACATAAATAAGTCAGTAGGCAGAGAAACCACTCGTAGATCCCGAAAGGGCTGCTTTCTGTGCATATCAGGACCTGAACATCATGGCTAATGGTGTATGGCTACAAACGTGTACAGTGCATCATCCCAGCATCCCTCCTCCCCTGCTTCCTCTGAAGGGAGGGTGGAGGTTTCAAGCCCATACTGGTCACCACTAGCAGTGGCTCTTGTGATTGGTAGTGGGGGGAAGGGGCTTTGTGACTCACCTGTTCAAAAGCCGATTGTGGCTGTCTGAATACTTGGTTCTGCCAAAAACAGATTTGCTCAGGCAACTTGACCCCCTCAGTCTCAAGTGTCTCGCGAAAGACGGAGAAATCAATGTCTGTAAGATTTATTCCTTTCATTCTCACTAAAACCAAGGCTTCTTTGGGTCTGGGCCTCATTCTGTACCAGCAAGCACATGAGGAACATGTATCTTGCAGAAGGCAGTACAGGTGAATGTGTCAGCTTGTGCTCTAACTGAAGAGAAAACGTTTCTGCTAATGACTCCCACCAAGACAGCAGTGAATTTCCAACTATCTGATGAAAGGGTAATTGTCTGATGAAGAAAACAATGGAAATGACACTCCAACCTGACTTACCACAGGAGGAAATGGAAGGTGGTTAGGGAGTGATATTAGAAACTGGTCATGACAAGTTTTCTCTCTTTCCTTGAGACTTAAATGCCCAGGTCTATTAACTTTAAACTTGTCTGTGTGCATAAATTAAGCAACTGCCTTGCACTGGTCTTTAATTACTTACTAGAGCACAATAGATGTTGCAGTAATTGGAAAGAATTGCAGTGCCCCTAATGCTTTGTCACTGGAAAGAGTCAAAAAGGAAGAGCCTGGCTTTGGAATTATGCTTGGGCTTGAATCCTACCTCTGCCACTTACTGGGCAAATTACTTAACCTTTCTGAGTCTCAGTTTCCTCAGGTAGAATGGAGATGACATAAGGCTCTTAGGAAATTTAAATGAGAAAAGGACCATGAAAATCCTGACACACATTAGATACCCAGTAAATATGACTTCCCTTCTCTCATTGTGAGGCCAGTTGTAATCGTAAAGACAGTGACAGTAGCCCAGGTAGAGCCATGCTGGTAATCCCTAAGGGGATAAAGAACCCTAGTCCCATGCTGAACAGGAAGAGAAGTTTCAGAGTGCCATCCTGGGGGTACGAATGAGTTTTTCTTTTCTGTATCGGAGGAGAGTGTCCCTAAGAGGTCTCTTTTAAGCCATGGAAGCCTATGAGGTCGCTTTCTGGCATAACCACAGAAACACTCCCGACCTCAACCATGCCCAGCCCTTCCTGGGTGAGCTCAGCACCTGAGATCCCTTTCTGGAAGAATGGCTCTTTTCTTGTGATGGCATCACTTTCCCTCCCCTGACTGGCCTCCAGTTGGGGGTGAACTGTGCCCAGAGCACATACAGACCAGACCAGCCCACTGTCCCATCCTAGCTGCAAATTTCCCATCCCAGCCACAACAGACAACTGTCCTGCTGAGTCTTCAGCAGCAGGATGCAAGATTTCTTACCTACAATATGTTACTGCTGAGGGGGCAGTTTCACAGGAGGAAATCATACCTCCGCTTCCCTTTAACAGCTTTTTCCCCTGAAAAATTAGAATAAGCAGAGAACTCTACCTGCCCAAGAGAGCAGTGATAAGGGAGTGAGTGAATGGAGTAAAAACTCATGTTCCCTCATTTATGAAGACTTCTAATCCATCAAGGTAATTTAGCTCTACAGTCAAATTTGCATGAGGGGACTTGATACCTATCTCCCCACCAGGATGAGTTCATTTATCAAAAACATGCCCCACTGTGGCTCAGTTGTTTCCAACCCCAGCCTATGTGGAAAAGATACAAGGAGTAACTATAGAAAAGCAGCATTTTTATGTCTCTGGCTCCTATCACTTTCCAACTGCCTAAATGTTTGTGTTTGTATGAATATGCCAAACTCTGCAGTGCCTGGGGCTCTGGGAATGCTGGCTGTTAGTATTTCCTGTTACCTACATTACTCATCAGAAGAGACAAAATCCCAGAGTGATACATCCTTGGGTTAATTTGAAGATGTGTGGCATATGATTAAGTGCCTTTTTCCTTTATCTTAAAATGCTAGATTTAGAATGGCCTTTCTGAGCCTCCAGAGGTTTTCAGGTGGGCCTGAGCTTCTAAATCAGGGGAGGTTTCTTCTCTTAATCAAACTACAGAGACAATGGGACTCCCCGCCCTCTTAGTGGATGGTCTCTCTAGTGACGCAGAGTCCCCAAGACCTTAAAAAGCAGCTGCAGAGGTTCTTAGAAAAACTCTCTGAAGCAAGTTTCCTTTTCCTTGCTTCATCTGTTGATTGATCTAAAAGGGTCAGAAACATTGAACACACTCGAAGGGGCAATTTTTGAGCATTACTTGTCAATAAAATAATTTTTGGACTCAGCCCTCACTGCTACAATTTTCCATATTATTTTTTCCTAATACCACAAGTAGTATATTATTCCTGTGATGTTCTTGGCAAGCTTATCTACCGTTAGCCAGTAATTAAGGTTTCTGAAGTACTGATGATTCTTTAGAAAAATAATAACAATAGTAATGGCATCTAGGGTGGGTCACAGTGTGTCAGGCATTCTTCTAATCATTCTGCATGGAATAATTCATTTAAAACTCACAGCAACCCTATAAGGTAGATATTACTACTATTCCTATTTGACAGATAATGAAACTGGAATCTAGAAAGGTGAGTGACTTGCCCAAGGTCACGGTTAGTAAATGGCAGAGCCCACATTGAAGCCCAGGCTGTCTGGTTCTAGAAACTGCCCTTAACTGCTGCACTGTACTGCCCCTGAGTGTTACACAGCATGTCCATCATTCATTTCATCAAAATCTTAGATGTAATAGTGGTGCCTCACCAACAACTCTCACAGCATCACTGAGGGCATCACTGTTCCTGTTTTGTATGTGGTAAAGCCGATCCTCTGCTAAAATCACATGCCCAGGTTCATGGAGCAGGTAAAGAGTTGGGATTTGAACCCAGGCCTGTGTGAATGTAAGGCACCTTTCCACTCCCAGGCCACCTCATGACAGAGTAATTGGAAGGGCCAGCGTCTTGTTTAGATGTGGGGTGGTGCAGGACCCTTCCAAATCATTTGGAGCCTTGAAAGCCCTATCCTCTAGATAGGATCTGATTTATAAAACAATATACAAAAGCAGCCACACATCTCCTTCATTTTCCAATTCTAAAATCATCTTACTACTCACATTTTAAAATTAGATAGACTTTATCAGATGACCTTTTATGACTTGAATATTACACAAATGGTCTCTTTTATTCCAATAGACTTCCCATTACATTGCTCTAAGCACTTGCTAACTATATGCTACACACCCAGTGATTATCAGGCCTCCCCTTTAGTTTCCAGATAATATTGGCCCCAATTCCCTATTCTCTACTGTATGTGTTTTAAAATAAGCTCAGCCTATGATTTCAATTTGCCTATAAATGATCTTTAGTGAGTGTTCCAAGGGGAATTTCTATGTAGAGCCTAGGATTTTAAAGATTTATTTTCTGCTTTTTGTCTCCCCCACCCCCTGCCCCCGCAGTGACGCGCCGAGTCAGCTTCACTGGTGAGCGGTGGCCTTGCCCACTCGCGGGCGGCCTGCCCCACTTGCGGGCAGCTCTGCCCTGCCTGCAGGCGGCTCCACTCTGCTCACAGGCGGCTCTGCTCTGCCCGTGGTGGCTTTGCTCTGCCTGTGGTGGTTCTGCTCTGCCCACGGCAGCTCTGCTCTGCCCACAGCGGCTCTGCCCTGCCCACGGTGGCTTTTGCCTTCTCAAGCGGTCCGCCCGCCCAGAGAGGCCCCGGGGACCGAACCCAGGGCCTCCCATGTGGTAAACCGGCACCCTATCCACTGGGCTATACAGCCGGCCCCGAGCCTAGGATTTTAGAATAAGGGAGGTAAGAGAGTCATTCACCACAAGGAGATAATTGCTTGTCCTGGTTGTTATCAACCAAGAGAGCAGGCCAGACACCAGAACTTCTCCCTGCCACCTTTCCTCTGGAAGGCAAATTGGCAACTATGGCCTGTTAAAGGCTAAATAAAGCTCCGATCTGAGCTGCTGATGGCATCAAAGCACTATTGTAGATGAAGAGCCTCCCGCATGAAAGCTGTTCTTGATTGTTACTGGTTGGAACTCAAGCTAGCACAGAAGCCAACAGCGAACTCTGAGAGGGTGGGAAGAGGGCGCTGGAAAACAATTCAACAGTCAGTTTTGTCCTAGTTTATATGATTCTTAGAAATGTAAAGGTATAATTTGTGTTTTTATCCAATGAGAATCCGGACACTTTAAAAGGTAATTATCCAACCATACATTTCAGTTATTTCCTGGTTTTCTCAAGTTCACAGAAATCTCTTGGGATTTGTTTCAATGACTAGAGTGATCTTTTCCAGAAGTCAAACAATTGAAAAGAGAAACATTTTAAATAAGAATGGGAAACTAAGAAAATCTTTAAAAGTGAGACAATTATGGCAAGCTTTGCTAAGTTTGAATATCATAATATAACAGACTTGAATAATGTTGGGAAGAAAAAAATTCTGGGTCTTGGGATATCCAAACTCCAGACAATGAACTAGTTCTCAATCTCCTGAAATGGAGAAATTTGAAATGTGTCAAAGGTGCTTGTACTTCAAGTTTGACTTAGTTTGGGTTGTTTTTTTTTTTGTTTTTTTTTTTGAGTATAGATCCAGCAATGAAGAACTTTTTCCTCATTCTCATCAGTGAAGGGCAGTATTAAAGTTGCAAAATCAGAGTCCGAGGCTATCCCAGACTAATTTGCCTGTATACATTGAATGTATT
Organism: Chaetophractus vellerosus; assembly: GCA_004027955.1. NCBI lineage: Eukaryota > Metazoa > Chordata > Mammalia > Cingulata > Chlamyphoridae > Chaetophractus > Chaetophractus vellerosus. The sequence goes on along the minus strand of PVKH010007164.1, from coordinate 14,914 downwards.
ACATGCTGTTGCACTACTGAAGTTCAGGTTGTCCACGTTCTACATTCCTATCCAACTTTATTCTTCTACTGCATCTCTCTCATGAATCTCCCATCCAATCCCCATGTTCCAGCCTTACTAAACACTAGCCATTTTGCAAATATGCCATCCACTCCTTTTGCACAAACGGTGCCTTCTCTCTGGACTGCTTGTTGCTTTCTCATTCATCTAGTAGACTTTACATTCATCCAGTCTCAGCTTGTCTCATGGTTCCAGACAGATGTGGCTCCTTCCTGTTTCTCTTTGTGCATCTAGTGTTCTCCTGCATTCCAACACTTACGCTGTAGACTGTGGACTTCTTAAGGACAAAAACTGGGTCTTCTGTCTTTGGTCCCCGGTCCTCAAGCACAGTTTTTGCCATGGACAACATCCTAATTACTGTTTATAGAAGGATGAGAGGGAAGACAATATGACTTTGTCAGTGACCCAAAATAATAATCTTTCATTATTAAGACTATAGTAGTTTCACTATTTTAAAAATCCACCACATAGTTTTTGAATCTATTATTAGAATAGCAGTATGCACTGAAAATATTAAATAGTTCTAAGCTGAGATTAGAAATATTACATAAAATATATATACAAAATTTGTAAATAACCCACATATCCATCAGAAGGGGATTTTCCAAAAATACCTTTTTGATGATGTATTACAAAGACATTAAAAATTTAGTTTCTAAAGAATATACTACAAATTAAAATGTTTGCAATATGACAAAAAGAAAAAGTAAAAATAAAAAATTTGCAATATGATAAATGGAAAAAACAAGTTATAAAACCTTCAATAATCTCAGTTTAGATGTAGATGAAAGGTATATATATAGGTATATGTATGTGTGGAAGACTGGAAGTATTTACATCAAAATGTTAATGGTGATTATTTTAAATGTTCTTATTGAGGTAGATCTTTTCCCAGCATAAAATATTTATTTTTTTATAATTTTTTTTTTTTGGCCTGAAATCCTATTTTAATGCCTTGCTTCTGCCCCTTTGCGGCTCTTCTCCAAATTTAGAGCTGCAAACCTGGTAGGGGGATAGATGGAGTGATTACAATAATTTATTTTTAGAATTTCCAGAATTAGGTGGTGTGAGATATAAAAGCAGAAAGGTGATTTTCTCACTGCTTTAAGTTAGGTCAGGATATGACAAATCATATTATGAAAGAGATGGGCAAAAATCACCAATAGAGAATAAACTGACGATGTGTTTCCCTGCTTCTCTGAAACAATAAAATTCTAAAAACTAAAAATAAGCTGCATGGTTTAATGGCTAGGTGGTCTCCGTTCTTCCCTTTGATGGCTTCTATATCCAGCACTACGGTGGCCATGTCTTTTAGAGGAAGTTGAGGAGAAAACATGTTCTTTGGGCACCTATGAATAAACACACACTTAGATACTTTACATATATAAACACTTACATACTTCAGAGACCCTACACTCAGCAAAAGCAATTTGTCCATTACTTCAGGCACCAGACCAGGGTCTAAACACACATTGAGTTCTTTGTCCTCATTCATGACAGCTTTATAATTTCCCCTGCGACTCATTTCGTCTCAGGCATGGTGCCTTCCCACTCACCGGCACTTAGGAAATCATTTCTCATTGCTCTTCTCACACAGGGAAAGCAAAGCTGTATTTCAAATGCAGTAGCATATGCAGACCTCCTGTGCACCCATCATACCTAACCAGCCTCCCGCTGGGGGCCTGTGAGCATTTCCTCTAGCTCCCTGAGTTTCCTTCCTCACCCTGCCCCTCTAGCCTGGTGAATCCCTCTGTAGTGCCACACTCCTTCTTACTGATCTTTGCCCACCAGGCCGGATACCCAGAGCCGTGGCCTCCATCAACCAGCATCTCCTGAAATCCGATGACGTGGTCAGCTGTTGCCTTGACCTCGGAGTGCCCAGCATCTCCTTCCGCATCAACGGGCAGCCTGTACAGGGGATGTTTGAGAACTTCAACACAGATGGGCTCTTCTTCCCTGCAGTGAGCTTTTCAGCAGGTGTCAAGTAAGTTATGACTGTGAGGTCACGGAGAGTAACCATTACCCCAACCCTCCCCACCTTCCCTCTGAACTGAGGAGTGTGATAATCAGGGCTTCAGCACAAGTCATACTTCACCAGGAAAGTTATGGTGAAGGGTGGAGAGCGATCTAGAATCATTCATTCCGTAAATATTTGTCAGACGTTTATTTCTTGCCGGCATTATATAATGTACTCAGATAACTATTAAGATAAATAAATCCTGTATATAAAATTAATAATTATAAAAGTAGTTCATGCTTATTATAAAATTTTAAGATATAGTTACAATCGAGATGATAAAAATTATCTGGGATCCCAATATTTAGCTATAACACCTATTGATTTTTTGGTGTATTTTCTTCATCTTTTATTTGACAAATGTATCTATATATTTTTTTAATTGGCATTACATTGAATATGAAGATTTATATCTTGATTAATTTTCATTCAGCCATAAGTCATAAGTCTTTTACCCAGACATTAAGTATCCTCCCCAAAATGATTTTTATGGTCATATTATATCTCTTCATTTGGCTGTTCCATAATACAGCCATTACCTTGTTTTTAGATTTATATGTTTATTCAATTTTTTGTTATAAAATTATGAACATTCTTGAGCATAACCCTTTGTCTGCGTTTCAATTTGTTCCTCCTAGAAGTAGGTTAAAAGGTGTGAACTTTTAAAAGTCCATATTTATAATCATATGGCCAAGTAGATTTTAAGGAAGTGTGTGTAAGGAGTTAAGAATTCCTTATCAATAGTGCAATTACAAAAATGTGCTATCATCAATTGTAAAAGTCTTCCACACCAATGCAGGGTGTTGTTAATAGGGCTGTTTATGGGAATCCTAAATTTTATGCATGATTGTTTTTTTCTTTTTCTTTCCCACCACCCCCCCCCCCAGGAGGTAACAGGATTTGAACCTGGAACCTCATACATGCAAAGCAGGCACTCAACCACTGAGCTACACCCATTCCACTGATTATTAGAGAAGTTGTGGGTTTAAAAAACAAAGAAAAACATTCAAAAGCAAAACAAAACAAAATAATTCCTTATCAACAATTGCAAAATCTCAAAAGCTCTGAAAGCCATATGTTTTTTCATAATTAATTTAGCACAGAACTTGACCTGAACTCATTTTGTGGCAAAAATTAATGTTAACAGATGTGAGGCTGTTTTCAGTCTTTTATTTATTCTACTTCCTGTGAATATTTATATAATTAAGTATAGAATATTAATGTGTTTGGTTGTGATAGTCCTCAGCATTCATGTGGCTTGGTAAACCGAGACATGTTTATCTATTTCCAAATAGGGATTTTAAAAAATGATTATTGTTTCAATCAAATAAGCTATATAGGAATCAAGAATTATTCTCTGGGGTAGTTCTGGGAAGATGGTGTCAGAGTAGATTGGCAGGGATCAACTGTCTCACAAAAACAATGGAGAAAGTGTCAAAAGCTGTCCGAGGGACCTGCTTTGGGGGTTAGCAGACCAAGACATTGCTACACAACTCCCAGGAGGGTGAAGGACAAAGAGACAAACAACATGAAACAACAAACATGAGTTACCAATGCCCCGCGGTGGCCAGGAAGGGCTCACATACCCAGCTCCAAGATATTAAACTGGGGCGAAACCCTGGCTCACTGTAGCTGACTGAGAAGCAATAGATGTCTTCCTCCCTGTCAGCTGTTACAAGGGAAGGGGGAGGGTGAGTCAGAGGGATTCTCTTCAGTGAATTCAGCCAGCAGAGCCCTCTTTAAATCTTGGCTCTGGCCAGGCCAAAAACATGGGAAAGCAGAGGTTGACAGAAACACCTCCATGAAAAGGTTCATAGATGAGCACCATCTGCTGGCTGGCCAGGAACTTGCAAGGAGAAAAATTGCTTTTAGTTCCCCCTTTAGCCCCATCCCTGGGAGAAAATCTGCACCCCATTAGTGAGTACATGGCCTGATTTTGATAACTTAAGCTGGGAAACTTTAGAGATATAGAATAAGTTAAACCAAAAATCAAAGAGCTGTGGGGAAAAAAGAACACTAGGCAAGAGAGGGAAATCGACCATCGGAGTGAAGTCACCAACATATTCAGATGCTTAGACATCAGCAAAAAATTACAAGTGATACAAAGAAACAGGAAAGGACAGGAAAACAGAAAGAGGAAAGAATGGAAAAAATGGAACAGGGTCTCAGGGAATTGAATGACAATGCAAAACACACAAACATAGGCATTCGTGTCCCAGAAGGAGGAAAGAATGGAAGCAGGGCAGAAAGAATATTTGAGGAAATAATGACCAAAAACTTCCCAGCCATTATGAAAGACATAAATATCAATATGCAAGAAGGACAATGTACCTGAAATAGAATAAATCTGAATAGGCCTACTCTGAGAAGCCTACAATTCAGAATGACAAATATCAGAGATAAAGAGAGAATTTTGAAATCAGCAAGAAAAAAGCTAAGCATCACATAAAAGGGAACCTCGATAAGATTAAGTACCAACATCTCATGAGAAATCATGGAGGCAAGAAAAAAATGGTATGATGTATTTATGGTACTAAAAGAGAAAAACTGCCAGCCAAGAATTTGGTATCCAGCAAAATTGTCCTTCAAAACTGAGGGTGAGTTTAAAGTCTTCACGGATAGACAAAAACTGACAGAGTATGTTACCAAAATACCAGAATCACAAGAGATACTAAAGGGAGTACTGAAGCCTAAAAGGAAAAAACAAGAGACTTGGAGAAGGGCATAGAAATGAAAATTATTATGATGTGTAAAGTAAAAGGTAAAAAGACAGTAGTAAGATATGACAAGGGAAAGCCAAAGGACAAAATGGATGAAGTAGCTAATGCCTTTACAATAATAATATTGAATGTTAATGACTTGAACTCCACAATCAAAAGACATAGACTGCTGGAATGGATAAAAAAAATATGAGCCATCTATATGCTGTCTACAAGAGACTCGCCTCACATTTAATGACACAACCAGGTTGAAAGTGAAAGGTTAGAAAAAAAGGTATTCCGTGTAAATAGTAACAAAAAAAGAGCTAAAGTAGCGATATTAATATTGGACAAAATAGATTTTAAATGCAAAACCTATAAGGGGTGAAAGTCATTCTATATTAATAAAAGGGACAATTCACCAAGAAGAAATACCTATAATAAACATTTATGCACTTGACCTGGGTGCCCCAAGATACATAAGGCACACACTGGCAAACCTGAAGGAAGAAATAGAAGTCTCTACAATATTAGTTGGAGACTTCAATATACCACTTTCAGTATTGGATAGAACAATAATAGTTGGAGACTTCAATATACCACTTTCAGAGGATAAATAAACAGCTTGAATAAAATAATAAATGAACTAGGCTTAACAGTCATCTATAGAGTATTGCAGCCCAAAACAGCAGGATATACATTCTTTTCAAGCACTCATGGATCCTTCTCCAGAATAGACCGTATATTAGGTCACAAGACAGGTCTCAATAAATTTTAAAAGATTGAAATTATACAAAACACTTTCTCTGATCATAATGGAATGGAGCTGGAAATCCATAACAAATGAAAAAGGAAAATTCATAAATACATGGAAGTTAAACAACATGCTCTTAAATAATCAGTGGATTGAAGGGAAAAATTGCAAGAGAATTCAGTAAATATCTTGAGACAAATGAAAAAGAACACAACATATCAAAACCTATGGGAAACCATAAAGGCAGTGCTGAGAGGGAAATTTATAGCGTTCAATGCTTACATTAAAAAAGAAGAAAGCTAAAATTGAAGATCTAACTGCACACCTGGAGGAACTGGGAAAAGAGCAGGAAACTAGTCCCAAAGCCAAGCCAAAGGAAAGGAATAGCAATGATCAGAGCAGAAATAAATAAAATTGATAACAAAAAACAATAGAATCAACCAAACCAAAAGGTGGTTTTTTGAGAAGATCAACAAAATCAACAAACCCTTAGCTAGACAGGCAAAGTAAAAAAGAGATGACACAAATAAATGAAATCAGAAATGAGATGGGGTACATTACCACTGACCCTGTAGAAATAAGAGAGATCATAAGAGGATACTATGAACAACCATACACCAAAACCCAGACAAAGTAGATGAAATGGACAAATTCCTAGAAACATGCAAACAACCTACACGGACCCTAGAAGAAATAAAAGACCTCAACAAACCAATCACAAGTAAAGAGTTTGAAACAGTCATCAAAAACCTCCCAAAGATGAAAAGCCTAGGACCAGATGGCTTCACAGGTGAATTCTACCAATCATTTAAAGGCAACCTAATACCAATCTTGCTCAAGCTCTTCCAAAAAATTGAACAGGAAAACAATGCTACCAAACACATTCTGTAGAGCCAACATCACCCTAATACCAAAACCAGATAAAGATACTATGAAAAAAGAAAATTACAGACCAATATCTCTAAGGAATATAGCTGCAAAAATCCTCAACAAAATACTTGGAAACTGACTCCAAAAGCACATTAAAAGAATTATACACCACAACCAAGTGGATTTTATCCCAGGTATGCAAGGGTGGTTAAGCACAAGAAAATCAATTCGTGTAAAACCACATTAATAAATTGAAGAAAAATCACAGTATTCTCTCTATTGATGCAGAAAAGGCATTTGACCAGAAAACAGCATCCTTTTGGAAAAAAGCACTCCAAAAGATAGATAGGAATAGAAGGAAGCTTTTCCAATATGGTAAAGTACATATATGAAAAACCTACAGCTAGCATTGTATTCAATGGTGAAAGACTGAAAGCTTTCCCGCTGAGATTGGGAACACAGCAAGGGTAACCACTGTCACCACTATTATTCAATATTGTGCTAGAAGTTCTAGCTAGAGCAATTAGACTAGATAAATAAAAGGCATCCAAATAGGCAAGGAAGAAGTAAAATTTTCACTATTCACTGATGATATGGTACAGCCACTGTGGAGGACTGTCTGGCAGTTTCTGAGGAAGTTGAATATAGATTTGCCATGTTATCTGGCAATACCACTGCAAGATACATACCCAGAAAACCTGAGAGCAGTGACATGAACAGACATCTGTACACCCATGTTCATAGCAGCGTTATTCACAATTGCCAAAATATGGAAACAACCCAGGTGTCCATCAAAACAAATTGTGGTGTATATACATGATGGAATATTATGCAGCTGTAAGAAGAAATGAAGTCCTGAAGTATATGACAATATGGGTGAACCTGGAGGACATTATGTTGAGTGAAGCAAACCAGACACCAAATGACAAATGCTGTATGATTGCACTATTATGAGCTAAATATATTGTGTAAATTCATGAAGTTAATAAATAGAATATAGATGACCAGAAAATAGAATGAGGGTAGAGAATGGAAAGCTGAGGGTTAATCTGTACAGAATTGGTAAAAAAGGTTGTATTGTAAATCTGGAAATGAATAGAAATGGTGAAAGCACATCATAGTGTGTGTAACTATCAGAGCTATTATATGGGTATGACAGTGGCTGAAAGGGAAAGTCTAAGGACATGTATATTCCTAGAAGGAAAGCTTAAAAATGGAACATGGAACTGTATAACATAATGAAACCTCATGTGAAATACAAATAATGGGTAATATATTATTCCTCACATATCCATAAGGGACCTGTAGAAAATATGGGGTATTGCATATATAAGACTGTTTTTACAAAACATAAATACAAATCAACTGGAGAGCTGAAAACAGAATAGCATCTATGTACGTCAAAGGAAACATAGATTGAGAAGCGATGAGATTTTTTGTTTTTTGTTATTATCACTGCAATAATGAAAATGCTCTAATAATGACTGAAGTGATGAATGAACAGCTATGTGATTATACTAAATATCATTGGTTGTACACTTTGGAGGGATTTATACTTTATTAATATGTATCAATAAAATTTATTTGTTTAAAAAAAAAAACAGGAAAAGGCTTACCCCAAAACATAATTGAGAAGAAGTCAGAACACTGTGTAGACAAAATTAAGTTCATACACATTTTTCCAGAGAGAAAAAAAATGGTTGACCTCAGAAGAGAAAAAAAATCAGAATATCATTGGGATATTCAACACTGACACTGGGGATTAGAAGAAATGGAAGTTATGCCTTCAAAATTCTGAGGGAAAGTAATTTTCAGCTAGAATTCTGTATAGAACCAAACCATAAATTAAGTGTGAAGGTAAATATTAAGAATAGTAATAAAGATATCAGACTTGTGAAGGCTAAAAAAAAAAAAAAAAGAATTATTCTCTGGGCATGATACTCTACCTTTGGAATTAGGGACAGATTTATGTGTATTTGTATAAATACACATGCATATTTAGGAATGCACTCATGTAAATGAATAGAATATATAGAAATTAAGCATTAATATTGTCCAATATTCTTGTAGCAAATAGAGACCCTTGACAGTAAAGCTCTACCAGAGTGAAAGTTCAACTCATCAAGAATCTAAGCTAGAGAAAGTTTGTCAGTCCCCAGCGACGATATTCTAAAGATTGAGAGTTCTTTACCCGTGTTTCTCTGTGCTAAGGATTATCATTCCCAATATCCCTTTTTAAGACTAGACCTACTTCCCAAACATCTCATATGAGTGAAGTACTCAGCTAGAATTCTGATTTCTGAAGAAAGTGTTCTCCAGTCTGCTGGCTAACGGACTGCTCCGTGTATTCTGTGTTAAGAGAATAGTACATACACTCTCGGATGTCACATAATGATTTTTAATCATTAACTCAGAGCTGTGAAATAGGATTTTTCAGGTGTGAATCTTTATTGTGAGGATGTTTTAGAATCTTGACAATGAACTGCAACTAGCAGGTGAAGAAATAGGTGCCTGAAAGATATCCACATGTAAAGGATGTTTCTAAGCATCTTGTGTCTAGGTCAATAGATCATACAGTCTTCTGAGTACACAGTTGAAGGAAAAGCAAAATTGCATGATAAGAAAAATGAGATGTCTAACCCATTTGTCAGGCACAACTGCTGGAGAATTTAAGAAACTGAATGGTCCAGATATGTGGACTTAAAATGTCAATAGCTTAGATCTAAGACCGTCTTGCTTATAGTAGCTGAACAACATGTGGTACACTGAAGAGCAATTCCATGGGGGTTGATGTCTCTCAAGCCTCTTTTCTTTCAGGAACATATCCGCTCTGACATATTCCTCTCTTTGGTTCTCTGAACTTGACGTGATCTGAGGAGAGGTGCACTCACAGTTGCCTGCCTAGATGGCAAATACATTTTACTGAAATACACCCTGTCTATCACATGATGTCTTTGGTCAGGGTTGTTGTTGATCCTGTGTTGGATTGCAGCCAGTTGTTTTCACTTGTGAGCAAATGTGATCAATATACAGTGCTTATTTTTGAATCAGATCGTAAGGTATGATTTGGTGCTGAAACTCAGTAGTCCTTCTGTACTACTCAGTTGCACAAAAAGCTAGAAAAAGAAGCTATGATAATAATTCTAAGTTAATCAAAATATTTCATTGGAAATTAATGTTTAATAATGAAATCGAATAGATACCATTGGTTTTACCCAATACTGCAGAATATTTATTTACCTGTTCTTATAGTGCCTCTCATAGCTGTGTGCATCATAAACAGCGGCTCTTCTTGTCCCATCATAGAAGATGTCTGGAATTGTCTTCTTTTTTTTAACTTCTCTGTGGTTTCTGAATTAGATTTTGCTTTTACAGGCTCATCCCCTCCTCTATAATGGTCTTTACTATGATCATAGTTCTGAATTTGTGACCACACAGATATTTTTAAAATTACAAACAATACTAATAATACCTGATTAGAATGTTACGGTCAGCAGTCATCAAGAGCAAAACCTCATGAAGAGCAAAGCTTTTGTTCAATTAGATTTATCCACAGTGAAGTCAAAGGCAACATGAGTAATTACTAACAAAATATGCAAGTCAATATGTACTCTCTTCTCTGCCTCTTTAGTTTTCTTCTCAGAGTGGTTCATTCAAGGACTGTACTGGCAGGGCAGTAAGCCCTCAGCGTAACATTCCTTTTCATTGTAGAACAGAATTTGTTATAAGGCAAATGCACCCTGGAGCCCACCCAAAAGGATGCCAGGAGGCCCTATGTTAAAGGGTGGTGCAACCCTCCAAAATGGCAACACAGCATGAAACACACGGACAGCGTGATCAAAAGCGTGATTGCAGAATAGAGTGAAATATGGGTGCTAATTTCTATTTTTCAGAGAATTGATGAGCTACTCACTGTAGAAGAATATATTTTATAGCTATCATTAAACTCCCCATAGATCAATTTATTCATCTTACATAACTCTTTTTACCAGCCCTTTCTAATTTATAAAAACAACAATATCCAAAGACGGTTGGTACTTGCGGTTGCTGTTTGTTTTCTGTTGGTACTCACCAGACTCGGCCAAAATTCAGGTAATCGACAACTTAGCTATTTCCAGCTTGCTATGGTCAATGCTGTGGAAGTTATTGCTGAGATAAATATACTTCTGCGGAGAACATGATGAGCGCTGGTTGGATTGCCCTCGGCTTTCATAAACCCTGGCCAGAAAGAAATATGAATGTGGGAATGTACATAACTCAGATTGTTCTCTGGTCTTAGCCGTATGGACTAAAGATGCAATTATGAATCATGACTTACAAGTTGAATTCAGGTCAGCGAAAGGCTTGCCAATTCATTTTCCTCTTAACCACTGCCTGTTTCCTTTTCTTCTTTGGAACACTATCCTAGCTCCCTGGGAGAAATTCAATATCAGATAAAAGTAATGAGACCTCTAGTAAGTAAGGTGAAAGTGACATCTCACATGTTTTTGCTAGTAAGCTATGAATAATAATATTGTAGCCCAATGAAAGGAAAACTAGTAACCCTTTTTGAGCACGGTAAAGCTTTGTTTTGATTTTCACTGTATTTTTTATTCTTGGGTCTTTCAAATATGGGAACTTGCAATAAATATTCTCAGCTTTTTGGCAAATATAGCAAGCAAAAATGCAATCTCAAAAGATGAAATTGAAAATGCTAGTGGGAATTTTTCAATATAATTTGCTCTGTGCTCTCAAAATTAGCCCAGTAAATAAAAAATTCCCCTACACATCCCAAAACCTCACTTACTCCCAGGTGGCTATGACTGAAGCTTTTGCTCATCTCAGAGGTGGAGGAATCTAAGGACACAGTCACTTTCTGTAAACACTGTAGGAAGAAAAAATCTTTCTTTGAGACTTGATGGAATATTTGAGTTATAGGAAGAACCCCAGAAGATAATACAAGTGCTTTAGTGAAAGAAATTGAATTGATTAATGAAATTGATTTTTAAACTCCATTAATGTAGGGAAATATCAGGAGACAGAAGAACTAATTTTAATGAACTCATTTCTCAAATTCAACATTTTTCTGATGCTGGAAGATTGAGTGGAACCCAAGGACCAGGAAAGAAAACACCTAGAGAAGAGAGACTTACATTCTAATTAGAAATTTCTCATTTATGAATGAGGCAAAGGATTTAAAAGATAAACATTAAATGTCAGATAACCGAGTTATTTAAAGTAGGCTAGGTAGGTGTCACTATAATTTCACCTTTTATCCCTTCAAATCCATGCTCTGGACTTCAGACCCCCGGATAAGTTCTTGGGCAGATCCCGTAGCTTTCAATGCACTTTTTAGGAATAACAGCAATCATGTCAATAACGTAAAATTTCATCTATTTGAATATTAAAATTCCACATTTGTTTCTAACTTAAAGTTTGAGCCCTCCCCCAATTCCGGTCTGCTGTATGAAGCTGGCTGCTTCTCAGTTAGCCAGCTTCTGTTTTGGACCCCTCTAGACTTGGGCCAGGAGGGGGAGAGACGGGGGGACAGGCACATCCTTATGCCATTGGTGCAGCTTGCCGTGTGGCAGCTGCACATTGTCGCCTCTTTCTCTTCTGCGGCCCTTTTGTGCTTTCTTGGAGAGCCTCCTACCACACACACTCCTTTTGACAGAAACCGCGCCACCCTAGCTGGCTGCTGCCTTCTGGCTGGCCGCCTCTGGCCCACCCCTCCCACCTCCCCCGGTTCCTGGGTTTCAGATCTCCGCTGAAACATTTGCCTTTCTGGGCGGAATCCCCTTTCAAGATGGCTGTGACAGCTGGCTTATTCCCTGGTGCCTTTTCCTGGCCCTCCAGGGAGCACAGTCCTTGGCCCCACTCAGAGTGGAAGTGCAGCTTATTCCCATGCAGCCTTCTCTCTGCTTTTTCATCAGACAAAACCTGCCCCTCACAGAACTCCAGGGGACACTTGTCAAGCTTCTGAGTAGTTCCTTGAAGTCCAGATCATTTGACTTCAGATGGTAGAGAATCACCTGCTCCCTTCCTTTCTTCCTGACAGGTCTCTCCAAATTATTCTTTACCTTTCCATATCAGTCTCGAAGTACCTGGTAGGCTAAGGTGGTTAGAACTGATCTCACAATTTTTTGGTACATCCTGAGTGGGTGAGCCACCATCCCATTTTAGGATGTGAAAATATTTGGCATCCTATGAATTATCTGTTTTGGGGACCTCTGCACAGATTCTGAGACAGAGGGGGTCCCATTTTAGTATCCCCACATAATTAAAGTAGGTTTGGGGTATTATATTTCCTTCTGTTGATTGAAACATATATTTTATCCCTAGTTATTTCCTTTGACCTCATCAATCTGGATTGCCCAGCGAAAGTGAAGAGGTTAACCACCAATATTGATGGTGGTTTGTTGGCTCCTTTTCCACAGATTCTTTGGGCAGTTTCTTCACAGAGAGTGAGGGTATATGGCACCAGCTCTCATTTAGCTGGGGAGCAGGGGCTTTGGAAGTAATCCAGGACTTTTGCTTCTACCCACTGAAGCACAGCATAAGAGTGTTTGAAGATGAATGCTTCAGTAAACAGTAAACATTGATTCCTGGCTATGTTAATTTTTCATTTTACAGTTTTTGTGGCCAGTAGATACGTTTAGGATTTACAGCCAAATTATCACTGTCCTTTTAATAGCTGAATTTAAAAAACAGAAAGCTGCACGTAACTCCACCTTTCTTGATTCATCTCTTCAAAAGACAGCAGCAGATTTTAAAACTTAAGAGAAATTTTAAAACGAAACAACTGGTAAGAGAGCCCACAAATAATTAAGTACATCGAGAAGTGCTCGTAAGAGATCATTTACTTGTCCTTGGACTCCATACACTAGTGAGTAAGACAGAATACACTCCCCCAAGCTGCTGGCCGTTCAGCTGCTCACAGGAAGGTGCTCGATGAGGAGAGGTAAAAACTTCCCACACTAATTCTTTCCTTGCAAAGATCCAATTTTATCCCATAGTTTCAACATGTCAGTAACACAATCTATTATGTTGCAATTGAATTGGAAACTTCTCAACAAATAATTTCAAGGCTTAGTCATTAGTTCCTGAAGGTTCACTGAATTAGTAACATTGCAGGCTAATGACTTAATTTTGTTTTAATCTCATTGTTCATATTCTTAATACACATAGATCATGCCCTATTACATAACATTTAATACGGGAACATTCACAAGGGACAATTGTGTTTCTAATTCTATGTCATTGTTTAGTACTTTAAAATGGGAAAGTGGGAGGTTTCATATGATTTCTATAATTAATTTTAAAACATTGTATAAAATGGTGTTTGGGAAAAGTATTTGTTCTGATTGGAGGGGGGAAAGCTTAATGTCTCTCACTTGGACAGATTTTTATTTCCAGTTTCATAATTAGTATATTTCCATAATCACAATTATGTAGTCAACAATGAGACTGTCTTGCAAGGCTGCCTGGCCAGAATGTTGTAGTTAGAGGGAGCAAGGCCTTGTGAAAGCTGTCCTGCTGTGAGAGCCTTGCTAATTCATAACCCTTCCTCCATGCACCTTGCTCCCTGCATTGACCCAGGCTTTCAGCAGTTCCTAACAACCCTAATTCAAACACAAAACTGGGTTCTGGTTGCTTCTTTCCATCTCTTTGGTCTTCACCTTTGTCAAACCTACCCTCACCTCTCACTGCCACTACCCCGAGAGCCTCCTAGTTGATCCCCAGATCCATCCACATAGAGCAGATAGAAGAATCTTGTCTTTCCTCTCCTTTAAAGCCCACCAGAAGCTCCCACCTGGAATAAAATCCCAGCCCTTTGCCATGACTCACAGGCTTTCCCGAATCTGGCCCTTCCCCTTCTCACTTCTTCTCCTGCCCTTCTGGCTTGTGTGTTCTCACCCATGCTGCTCTCTTTCCTGTTACCTGATCTGCCCAAGCTCTTCTCTACCTCAGGGCCCTTGCACGTGCTCTTCCTCTGCCTAGAATGCTCTTTCTCCAGATTTAAAATTCATTGGCTCCTCCTTATCCCTCAGGTTTTAACTCACATGTCTCCTCCTCAGAGAAACTTTCCTTGACACCATCTCTAAGAGCCACCCACTTTCCCAAGTTATTTCACATGTCCTCTGTATTAGTTAGCCAAATGGGTGCCTTTGCAAATATACCAATAATTGGTCTGTCTATATAAAGGGTATTTATTTGGGGTAGAAGCTTACAGTTACCAGGCCACAAAGCATAAGTTTCTTCCCTCACCAAAGTCCATGTGTTGGAGCAAGACAGCTGCCGACGTCTGCCAGGGCTCAGGCCTTTTGGGTTCCTCTCCTCCCGGGGCTGTGTTTCTCTCCGGGCTTAGCGCTTCCTCTACAAGGTCAGCTGTAGACTATCAGGCGAACGGCCCTCTCCAACATCAGAACTGCATCTCAAAAATCTGCTTCTCAAATCTGTTCCCTCTGTCTTTGGCCTTGCCTTTTATACTTGAGACCACACCCACCGAGGGGTGGGGCTCAACACCCTACTGAC
>PVKH010007163.1:0-20435 GCA_004027955.1 Chaetophractus vellerosus | reverse complement strand
TTCTATGTCTTTCTATGTCTGCTTCTGGTCTCCCCCCGTCTTTGCGGCGATGCGCCGAGTCGGCCCTCCGCGGCGGCGGCTCGCTCCATTCGAGGGTGGCTCCATTCCGTTTTTCATGGGCGGCTCTGCTCCATGTTTTTGCAGGCTGCCTGGCTTCCGCGGCGGTTCGCAGGCGGCAGCTCCGCTTTTCACGGGTGACTTTGCCATGCCCGTGGGGGCTCTGCCCTGCCCGTGGCGGCATTTTGCCTTGCCCACGGCGGCTCTGCCCCGCCCACGGCGGCTTGCCTTTCTCAAGGCCGTCTGCCTGCTCGGAGAGGTCCCCGGGAACCGAACCCGTTCCGGGGCCTCCCATGTGGTACCCCAGCACGCTCTTTATCCACTGAGCTATCTAGCCGGGCCCTGAAGTCTTTCCAACTTCCTTCAAGGATCACAAACTGGCTAGTAACTGTATTACTAGGAGACTGTTCATTTGGGCTTCTTAAGTTCTGATATATTTGTTTATAAAAGGAATCATTTTTTTATATAACTAAATATAAACTTTTAGTAGTAAAATCATATGCATTTCTTAAAGCATATAACTCTTGTTGGCAAGGAAGAAAGAAAAGTATGAAAGTTGAAAAGTGAAGCCAGATAATTGTATCTACCAAATATACAATTTACTACTGGATTTACATTCTGGATTAATTTAAATTTAAGGAATCCCAAAAGAGGTCAGTAATAAATTGAATTTAGAAAATTTCTTCAAATTAAGTTTTGCTTCTAGCTTTTAATCAAGTCATTAACATCTAATAAAACTATAAGTCTACTTGAAAGTGAATTTGCATGTTTATCATAATTGTTTACTGGGTGTATTTAGATATAAAAATGAAACTTTTTTTTTTTTAAATTATATATCCCCCCCTTTCTGCTTGTTCTTGCTGTGTTCATTTTTGCGTTCTGTGTCTGCTTGTCTCCTCCCTCTGCGGCGACCCATCGAGTCAGCTCACTGCGCAGCGGCCTGCCTGCTAGCAGGTACTTGCCCTACCCATGGGGGCTCGCCCTGCCCACGGGGGCTTGCCTTCTTGAGGCGGTCTGCCTGCTCCAAGAGGCCCCAGGAACCGAACCCGGGCCTCCCATGTGATAAACCAGAGCCCTACCAATTGAACTACAGCCGGTTCCCGAAAATTTTCTAATTCATGTGGAAAAAACTGGACTCTGTTTACAGCAAATTCTGTTTGCAGAATTTGCATGTTTATCATAATTGTTTACTGGATGTATTTAGATAAATAAATGAAAATTATCTAATTCATGTGAAAAATAACTGGACTTTGTTTACAGAAAGCCACAAAGAAAACTGATAAACCCAGATTAGAAGATAAAGATGATCTAGATGTAACAGAGCTCACTAATGAAGATCTTCTGGATCAACTTGTGAAATATGGAGTGAATCCTGGTCCTATTGTAGGTAAGTTGATAAAAATTTCAACTGTCTCCTATGAATCAGTACCCCAGATTGTTTCCCCAAGAGTTTGGGTTCTTTGTTGAGATTATTTAATATGATGCTCATATCACTTCTTGGGGAGACCATACGGGTGTGTATAGTATTTTCAGTGTGTGACAATTGAGGGAAAACTTAAGAACATAGCTTGGCCACATTCATCCAACTCAGTAAGTTAGTGACAGACTTATAAATAGAACTCAGGTTATTCAGTTCCTAGCATAGTACCCTTTTTTTGGTTATCATAAAAAAGTCCTGGCTCAATTGAAACTCAAGAATCATACCCTTAAGAACAAACTTAAAGTTAAAATTTAAAAAATTAAACAAGGAAAGAAGACTTAGAACTAAATACTTTGGATTTCCATCATTGGGTTAATTTTAGGTGGTGATGATTTGCAAGGCTGGTTTGTGCTTTAGTTTTTAGGGTCTTAGCAGTAACTTCAAGATGAGAAAAGCCCATTTTGATCTTAATTTTGTAACATTTGAGCACTGGAGTTTTGGGGATTTGCTTTTTGCTAGAGGTAGTTTCAAGCGAGGACTTGTAATGTGTTCTTTCATTAAATAAGGGAGACAGTGAAAAATGTTATTTTAAATTGTCACTATGTGTTGAAGTGTGTTAAGAATTTGTTTATAATCGATTTTAATTTGCTGTGTAATTGGTATATAATTTCTTTTTGTGTTATCCATTTTCCATAAAAGGTCATTTTAACTACAAAGAAGTTATATTTTAGGTGTGGTTTATATGATTTTTCTTTTTCCCATAACTCAGTGGCTATTTATAGATGTATTGAGCTCTTAGAGTTGTGGGGGTTTAATCATGGTAATTCTTTAGGGAGGTACAGTCTGTTTATAAAAATGATTTTTCTACATAGGCAAGTACTAAAATGAATGAAACTCAAGATTAGTATTGGAAAAAAATACAAAGTCTAAGACAAAACAGTTGGAGAGCTCTTTCAGTTAAAAATATTAAATCATACATGGACAGAGCAAGACCTATATCAATCTACTATCCTATACTATTAAAAGAAACAGTGATAAAATCGTATGTTTAAAATTCCAGAAAAACACCAATTTTAGAGAAGGATCAGTTACATAGTATTTTGTAAGTTTAGGAAAGGAAAGTACCTAAACTGGACTTTAAATAATTGGAAATATAAAAAATAAAATTAGTGAGAAAATAAATATATATATATGAGCAGGCAAAAACTATTGATAAATAAAGCAAGTTCTGCTTTAATACAGGAACAACCAGGAAGCTCTATGAGAAAAAGCTGCTGAAACTGAGGGAACAAGGAACAGAATCAAGATCATCTACACCTCTGCCAACAGTTTCTTCTTCAGCAGAAAATACAAGGCAGAATGGGAGTAATGACTCTGACAGATACAGTGACAATGAAGAAGGTAAAATTTTAAAATGATGTTAGTAGAATACATGTTTTTTTTTCCAGATTCATTATGATACTTGACCATGAAGAAGATAAAACCATATTAGCAACATATATGTAGTTTTTGCTCACATCTTTAGAGTATTCCTCCAAGTAATTTGATTTAAATATTTTTGATAGAATTCTAAGAAACTAAAAAGTACAAATAACTAATTTTCATTATCTAAAGTTGTCTATTAACCTTTCCAGAGAATAAAATATTAAAGTCCAAGTTCCTCCACTTATACATTCCCATTATCACCTCTGTAGAAGTTACCACTATCATAAGTTGGTGCTTATCTTTCCAGTCCATTCTTTCATAACTTTACATATATTTTATCTATTTGTGCTTTTTAAAAATCTATATAATTGATATACTAAATGTTAATCATTTTTCTTTATTCCATACTTTTTTGAGATCTAATTTTATTAAAATTATTTTATTCCCTGTATAAATATATAGTGATAATATTTGAATAGAGCATATTTTCTCTGTTCTTTATTGATAGACATTTAAATTGTTTAGGGTATTTGCTAAATAATCTGCTTTTAAGGCAACTTTAAAGCAAATATTTTGTGCATTTTTTTTAGTAGGCTATACTATTTTAAGAAATTTTGGCATTATATTTAAATAATCTTTTTTTAGAATAGTACATGAATTCAATGTCCTTTTAAAATGTATTAGTAGTACAACTTGATGTTTATAAGCTTTTAAATTATGAATTGTTTCTTAATTTTGTAATTGTTTAATTTGATGCAAATTGCCTATATCTCCATAAGAATTGCCTGCAGGGCAGTCTGCCAAATTGATTGTTCAGAATATGCAATATAGAGCCTTTTTTCTTCAACAGCACTATTTTAGCAAGGAGGCAAAGAATAAAATCAGCTCAAACACAAGTAATGCTTAAACTTCCTGCCTCTTTTGCCTCTACAGGAAAGAAGAAAGAACACAAGAAAGTGAAGTCCACTAGGGAGTTTGTTCCTTTTTCTGAACTTCCAACTGCTCCCTCTGGTGGATTTTTTCAGTATATTTCTTTTCCTGAAATCTCCACCCGTCCTGCTTTGGGCAGGACTGAACTACAGGCAGCTAAGAGAGTATACACTTCTAAGGGAGACCCATCTAGGGAACCTCATATTGCCACAACCTTGCCTGGCAGGGAACAGTTGGAAAAGTTAGCCTCTGGAGGGAATTTGTTTACCACTTCCAAGTCTAGTCATGATAGGTGTTTAGAGAAAAGTTCTTCGTCATCTTCTCAGCATGAACTCGCTGCCATGTTGGTCTCTGCTGCACTGACTAAAGAAAACACCACTACTTGTTATAAAGCTATATTAGAAAATATTTGCTGTGGAGAGAAAAGTGGAATTCAACCATTATGTACTGAAAGGCCCCATATTTCAGATCAGTCAGTTCTCTCTGGTGAAAGGAAGGGACTAGAAGAGTCTGAGAGATCACAGGTAATTTCTCCACCCCTTGCTCAGGCGATCAGAGATTATGTCAATTCTCTATTGGTCCAGGGTAGGGTAGGTAGTTTTCCTGGGACTTCTAATTCTCTACCCCCAGTGGATGTAGAAAACACACAGAAGAGACTTGATCGATCAGATTTTCAAGAAACTGAACCCCTGTCCCCTCCACAAAAACGCCCTAGACTCAGTGAAAAGGTACTAGAGGAAAGGGATTCAGGAACCTTTTTGGCATTTCGAAATTTACCTAAATGTGAACCAATGTCTTCTTTTGCTAAAAGTGTTGTCTCTCATTCACTTACTACCTTAGGCATAGAAATGTCTAAGCAATCACAGCATGACAAAATAGATGCCTCAGAACTATCTTTTCCTCTCCATGAATCTATTTTAAAAGTAATTGAAGAGGAGTGGCAGCAAATTGACAGGCAACTGCCTTCATTGGCATGCAAGTATCCAGTTTCTTCCAGAGAGGCAACACGGATATTATCAGTTCCAAAAGTAGATGATGAAATCCTAGCGTTTATTTCTGAAGCCACTCCAACAGCAGGTATTCGAGCACCCTCCACTGAGTCTTGTGATAAAC
Organism: Chaetophractus vellerosus; assembly: GCA_004027955.1. Lineage (NCBI taxonomy): Eukaryota > Metazoa > Chordata > Mammalia > Cingulata > Chlamyphoridae > Chaetophractus > Chaetophractus vellerosus. The sequence continues at coordinate 15,490 of PVKH010007163.1, read as the reverse complement.
AGTTGGACTTAGCACTCAGTAGAGTGTATGAAGCTGCAGCATCAGCATTGCAGATTGCAACCCATAGTGCTTTTGTAGTCAAGTCCATGCAGGCAGACATTAGTCAAGCTGCACACATTCTTAGCTCTGATCCTAGTCATACGTACCAGGCACTTGGGATTCTGACCAAAACATATGATGCAGCCTCATTTCTTTGTGAAGCTGCATTTGATGAAGTGAAGATGGCTGCCCATGCCATGAAATCTTCCACTGTGGGTCGCAGATATCTCTGGCTGAAGGATTGCAAAATTAATCCAGCTTCTAAGAATAAGCTGGCTGTTACTCCCTTTAAAGGTGGAACATTATTCAGCGGAGAAATACACAAAGTAATTAAAAAGTGCGGGAATAAACGCTGATAAGTTAAGAACAAAGACATCTTATCTTTGATATGGGGAAATCAGGAGCTTTTCTAGGAATTTCAGGTATCTCTGTGCCAAAATTTTCTTTTGAAATCTTTTTAGTCGTTGATTTAATTTCGAAGTGTTAAGCTTCTGCTCATCAGATTATAGAACAAAAGTAATTGCTTGCATAGAACTGCCTCTCCTTTTTTTCTTTTTAAGCTGAACAGATACAAACATTTTAAAGCTTTCTAGATCACATTTTTGTCTGAAATAGTTCACTATTTTCTATTTTACTTATGCTTTTACAACTCTTCAAAACTGGGAGAATTACAATAACTAGGATAACTAGAATCTTCACTGTTTAAGAGTACCGTGTGCATTCTCCTTTTTACCTATGACAAAATTAAACACTAACATTCAAAACAATGATTTTTATTGTTTGTTACTCCCATCTAAATATCTTTTCACTTTTTAGAATTTATCCACATTTTTTGCTCTTCTCACTTTCATTTTTTTTTTTTTTTTTACTTATGTCTACAACATAATATTTTACCAGTGCAACTCAAAGTGCTGGTCCACAGACAAGACAAACATTCACCAGAATTTAAATATAGAGACACTTTTTAGAATCAATTGACAGGGGTTAGGGGGTAGTAAATGTGTTGATGAATGTGTTGATTTGAATTATGATCCATACTCCTTTTCATGGACTGGTAGCAAACAGTTTGTGGATCAGTACCAATCCATGGATCACACTTACAGAAACACTGCTCTAGAATATATTAGATCTCTTGGACTAATGCATTCTCACCCTCACTCTAATTTTCCAGATTAACTAGACACTGGACAGATAGGAACTTCTTTAGTAATACTTTTCTTTAAAGGTATGTTGTAGTTCATGGATGATTAGGCTTTGCAAACTAAACTTTGAAAGCAAATTTGAATTACTGGTTTAAAAAAAAAAAGCCATAAGAAGTCATACTATAGTGTCTTTATGTGTCTGTATAAAGCAGTGTATTATTCTCTGTTATCGTTTCTATGATTGTAAGATGAAACAGTCTATTTGATAATCACATTTCTTTATGTTTTTATGGAAAACATTGGCATTAAGCATAAGCAAATAGTGTCTTGGGTATGCCTCTAATCACTGCCATATTCTTAATAAGCTATACATGTCCATCTTTACAAGCTTCCTGGGAGTAATTTTGTTATTTGTCTTCTGAAATGTACATGTATTCATGTACCTACTAAGTGCTATGTGATTTTTAAAAAGAATGTATTGCTGTAGAATGCTTATGCAAATTCAATAAAGTTGTTAAAATGAACAGTTTTGTGTGGTCTCCAGAAACATGTTGTATGTTTATTTTATTCTTGGAATTGCAACAAGTTAGATATTTGTATATGCACATCCCTTTTCCATTTCAATATTGAAGTTCACTTGACATTCCATTGGTATAATTGAAAATATTCTAATGGTTGTGTGGTTTTTCTTCCCTTTGAGGACCATGTTTTTATTTGCTGTTGGAGTCTAAATTTGTAAGAAAATTAATTTTTTGACTAATCAATTTCTGTTCAATTCCTAATGAGTTTTTTATTTTGTACTCTCTGAATCTTAGATTCTGAGTTAACAAAGCATAAGAATAAAGGTTATACCAAACATGGATATACGGATAGATCCACTAAAAGAAGTTATTGGGAGGTAGGGGGTGGAGTTGATAGCTCAGTCCTAAAGATCAGACTGTTTGACCTAAACTAACTTGCTAAAAGTCACTGTCCAATTTGGGGAAACTTGAAAGTGAACTCTTGACTAGTAATAGACTGTACAGTTAGCAAGACACATAATACAGCTATCTTGACTACTTTTCAGCACAAATACATTGAGTTCATGCAAAACTAATTTTAACTTTTCAGTCTTTAAAAAAAAAAAATCTAGAGCTTTCAAAGATAATAAGATCCAAGACTGGAAAAATAGAATATTGGGGTCTATTAAAAGATATGTATCAGGAAGCAGATGAAAGCTCAGTGGTTGACAGCCTGCTTCCCATGTTCGAGGTCCTAGGTTCAATCCCCAGTTCCTCCTAAAAAAAGAGAGAGAGAGATGTATCTTTGAATTGTTAATAGCCATTATGGTATAAGCCAACTAATACATATATGCAGTGGTTTCTCTTCAAAGAAATGTTATCTCAATTTTGTTATGGGCGGGGGGTGGGGTGGGGGGGTGGGGGGTGCAGGGAGTGACTTGCTATTGATTGCAAACAAGATTTCTGCCTTACCTCCACCTCAATTGTGCCCAGGTTTTTTTGTAACTATATTTACAGATGAGGGAAGAGAGACTTTTAAGTTGTACATATGTGTTATTATTATTGCTAGTTATCATTTATTAAATTATTAGAGGCTTGATTCCTTACAGGTTTTTTCAATCTTAAAATTCCCTATAGCTTTTCCCCTTTCACGTTCCAAGTCTTAATAAACTTACATTGGTCAAATACTGGTAATGTAATATATGGACAAAAGAATCTCAACAACTATATTTTATATGCCTTTTTTCCCCAAATTAAATTGCTTTTAGCAAAAAGCTTCCATGGGAACAGCTTTAATTCACTTCATGTTTAAGGCTATATTAGTCCCAGAAAAAGGCAAGGAGTATAATTAGGAAATGATGATCAGATTAAGAAGTGGGGGTTTAAGAATGGAGTAAAATAATGACAGAAATTACAGTTAAACAGTTTTCACCTATTGAGGTAATAACAATAGACAAACTTATTTTACTTATTAATGTGCCTAAACCCAGGATTCCTAAGTAATAATATTAGGATGCCTTTGTAGATTGTAGTAAGTTTCAGATAGTAATGGTTTCTCTGATGTTATTTTCAGACTCTAAAGTAGAGCTTAAGCTTGAGAAGAGAGAACCACTGAAGGGCAGAGCAAAGACTCCAGTAATACTCAAGCAAAGAAGATTTGAACACAATCAGGTATCTTTAGTTTTTATGATCACCGTTACAGGTATAAATGATATCTTGACAACACTAATCTCTGTTTTAGCCTTTTGTTAATAATTGACGACTAGATTTCAGCAAACTGAATTAACTCTTCATTCCATTTTTAATTAAATGCATTAGAAATTCCGAGTTTTTGTTTCTGTCAGTGTACTGTAGCCTTTGCTTACTGTAAAAACAAATGCTTAATGTCTCGTGCAAGTTTAATTGTATGCTAAGTATGATTCAAATAACTTTTTGAAAGGTGAGGAAGGGGGCATGTTTGTGTCTTGGTCTCTAGACTTCTAACTTTGCTTTTAGCTTGGAGGCTAGTCCAGTCCTAAAGCCATACAGTTTTCTTTCTTTGTTCTATGTAATTATGGGGAAAAAATTGCCTTTTTTATTGTGGGAGAGGCAAGATACAATTTTTCAGAAGGAAAATATAAGACACTAAGAAAAAGTAAGCACGGGTACTGAAATGAACTAGTTTACAGAGCACATTATTAACTCTAATCTAACAGTATTTGGGTGATGCTGTACAAGGCAGCTATCCTGAGTAATTTTCCTTACTCTTACTTGATAACTAGCTGAAAGATTTGTCTCATTGGTTATTCATCTTCTATTTGTCGTTTTTAAAACGACACATCCTCAAGAGGTTTCTTAACCTATGTCCCTCTCCTCATTTGATGTAATTGATAAGCTGAGTTTCTAAGCAAGCTTGGTGACATGTAGAAAAAAGATTCCATTTAACATAGAACCAGACTCTAGTCTTGTTAGGGAAGAGCTGCAGTAGCATGCTGAAGAATAAGGAAATAACAGAGGAAGAGAAACTAGAAAAATCTGAAACATGCATTTGAGATTTTGGTCCAGAGTATGAAGACAAAATGGTATAGTGCTAGCAGGAGTGTATGACTGGTCAAGTGATCAGTGAAAAAAAAAATATTTAAGGGGTAAGTGTTTGAGGTAAGCATCTAAACTGAGGAGCAGGATAAATACTTTTTTTATAAAAAGTAGATTTTGGAGATGACAGACCAAATTAGACCATAGCCTTATGGAAAATATCAAACACAATGAAAAGTAAGCCTCAGCTATTATCAATGCTTTACCAGTTTTGTTTCATCTTCCTCCTCTATCCTGTAGTTTTTTAATTTGCTTTTGTAGTTTTGATTTTCAGTAGAGGATATTAAATCTCTGATATATCATTTCATACACAAAAACGTCAGTATTTCAGTATGTATTTCTAAAAGGATTTTTTTTAAAAATCCACATAAGGAAGCAGATGTGGCTCAAGTGGTTGGGCTCCCGTTTACCATATGGGTAGCAAGCCAGCCCGCACAGCACAGTGAGCTGACACAGCAAGGTGACGCAACAAAGGGAGACAAGCAGACACAGAAAAACACACAGCAAAATGGACACAGTGAGCACAAGCAGCAAGGGAAGGATAAATCAGTTTTTTAAAAGTGGGTGGATAAAACCATGCAGGAGGAAGATTTTTTTTAAAAATCCACGTAATACCAATACCACTATTATATCTAATAAAATTAATAATTCTCTCATATTTAATCCATGTTCACAGTCCTCCTGTTGTTTCAGAAATGTTTCTTTTATGATGAAATTGTTCAAATCAGGATCCAGACAAGATCTATACATCATATTTGTTTGTTTTTAATTTCTTAAATCTGTAGCCATTCCCACTATAAGAGTTCCTCCTCCCTCCATTTATTCAGTGAAGAAACCAGGTCATTTCTCTACAGAACTTCTCACATTCTTTGGCAGATTGCTTCTTCAGATTGCTTTTTCAAATGTTTAATTTCCTTTTTTATACCTTACATTTCCTGTAGAGTGGGTATTATAACAAGACTGCAGTAGAACTTTGATAGAAGGATTCTAAATCTGTGCTGTCCTTTATAGTAGCTACTAGCCACATAGGACTATTAAATAGTTGGAATGTGGTTGGTGTGGCTGAGAAACTTAATGTTTAATTTTATTTCATTTAAATAGCCGCATTTGGCTAGGGGTTGGTGGGATTCAGGTTCAGTTTCTTTGGCAGGAATATGTCATAAATAGTGTTGTGTCCCTCCTATTGCATAATTTCAGGAAATACTGCTAATACTAAAATTAACTAGTAATAGGATCAGATGTCATCCATTATAAAACTCCACATCGCCCTTTTATTTAATTCAAACAGCTATTGACAGCCTTGGGCTATTATTTCATTTGAGGTTGTAAAATGGAGGTTTTTCTTATTGTCTTAATCCTTGGCATCTACTAACTGTAATTCTTTTTTTTTTTTTCTTTTTTTTTTCCTTTTATTTATTTTCTCTAACCATTTTTTTTTTCTTTATTAGTGAAGTTATGGGTTTACAGAACAATTGTGCATAAAATACAGGATTCCCACACACTGCCCACCACCCATACCTTGCAGCATTGTGGAACATTTATTACAATTGGTAGCACATTTTTATAATTTTACTGTTATTAATTATAGCCCATTGGTTTAACTTAGCATTCCCTGTGTGGTATAGTTCCATGGATTCTTTTTTAATCTTTTATACATTTTTAAAGATACTTAGATTACACAAATGTTACACAAAAAATATAGGGATTCCCTTATGCCTGGCTCCCCACACCTCCCACAGCCTCCCACATAAACAACATCCTTCATTAGTGTGACACATTCATTGCAATTGATAAACACATCCTGGGGCATTGCCATTGAGCATGGACCATAGTTCACATTGTAGTTTACACTCTCTCCCACACAATTCTTCACGCTATGGGAAGATATATAATGACATGTATCTGTCATTGCAATGCTGTTCTATGGATTTTTGTTTTTATTTTTCTATTGCCATATATTCCCTCAAACTGTGTGGTGACCCTAAATAAAATTCATACAAGAGAGTCAGGATAAATGTTTATTTTTTGCCTTTTATATACCAGTTTTCAAAATACAGTTCCCCAGCCACTGTGAAAGGTAACCAGTAAGGTTTTTAATATTACGGGTTTTATCTTTTTTGTTTTCTTCAATTGGCATTCGTTTTTTAATATTCACATTGTACCATCTTTAGCCAGTGGGAATTACTGAGTTGGTTCCTTTATCCATTTATTGACCCCAATTGTCTCTAATAGTTTTCTGGCACTATAAGATGTAAGATGTCTCAGCCTCATGTGTTATTTCCTTCCTCATATCTGGAATCAGCTGTTTTTCCAGAGAACCTGTTTCTTTTCATGGAAAATGCTTTTTGGAGGCTACAATCTGCATATTTGGGTGTACATTCCTACTGGTTGTCTTGCTTCTAAGTTTTCAGTAGGTAGAGCTAGGAATTCCCTCCCTCCCCCCCCAAGAAGAAAAATAAATTAGGAATTTATGTTGATATTTCACATTAAGATTACAGGCTATCTAGATAACTTCTGTGTGTTTTACTTCTTTTTCTCTTAGGATGAATATCTTGGTTCCTAAAATGAAAGTACTACTTTTAAAATTATCACTATATATATATATTAAAGTTTCAGAATTGTAATACAGTATTACTACTAAAAATAGGGCTGCTAAATGCAATTTTGAAAATTTTTTCAGTTTTTCTTGTCCTTAGGATATATAGTAAAAACACTGTGCTTAAAGTCACTTGTTTTCCTTTGAGTGTAACGCCACCAATTTGGTGTACAGTTAATTTTTGCTGCCTAATATTAGGGATTGCGTTTTTCTTTTCATATTTAAATTAAAAAAATTTTTTTTTAATTATTGATAAGTATGTGGTTTCATTTGGGGAAAACAAGATTGAGTCAGAAATCTAGCTTCTCGCCTTGTTCACTCCATCTATAGGTCTTCATTTTTATTATTTTTTAGTTTATAATTTATTTTTGAAAATGAGTAAATATGTAAATTTGTTTGTCCTCCTACACTTTTATACAAAAGGCAGCCTACTTGCTCACTCCTTGATCTTTCTGATTTTAACCAAAACGCATATTCTGGAGTTATCCTTATCATTATAAAGCCATCTTCTCATTACTTTGTGCAACTGCATAGTGTTGGGTTTTGTGGATGTACTGTAATTTATTCAGCCAGTTTGCTTTTGGTGGGTATTTGGGTTTTTGGTTTTATGCTGTTAAAAAGAATGCCACAACAAACTGAAGAACGGCCTTTTGCATGTGTCATTTCATATTTTTGTCAGTTTACTATTGGGAAATCTAGAAGTGAAATTACTGGGTCAAAAGGTAAATGCATATGTAATTGCCAAATTCCCTTCCATAAGAGTTGAAGCATTTGGCCTTCCAACCAGCAGTGTATGAGAGTACCTTTCTCTAATAGAGAAATTTGATACTGTTAAAATTAAGATTATTTTCTGTATCAATCATGTTTAACCTAAATTGATAGTGAGCTCTTCAGAGTTAAAGTAGCTTTTAGTTATCCTGGTCATTTTATTAACTTAGTTTTGTATAATTTTTTTGTTTAGAGCTTATATTTTTACTGACTGGGATTCATAGCATTCTACAATAGCCCAACTCCTGAGTTCTCATGTGCCTCACTACCTAATGTCTTCTGCATAATTTTGTACCTGATAGCTTTATCAGAAGGCATTGTGAAAAGGTTTTTACTTTTCTTCCTGTTGTCTCCATGATAAATTCAGGACATCTTGCTGAAAATAGATGTCACTGTAATTATTTTGGTTCCAAAGCACACAACAATCACATTAATAAATTTGTGTATTTATTAATGTATGGTCTACCTTGCTAAGTAAAACATTGGATTATAATTTTATTAATTTTTATTCCTATTTTCTTCTCAAAGCCACTTGTTTTTTGGTGGATTCTAATTTAAAATTTAATCTTCAGAATATCTTTCCTGGCTGTGTGAAGGATTGTCAATGAATTTTCTGTGACGATTGATTAATTCTAAATTAGATGGTGATATATAGTTCTAATAAAATTGAGTGACGTTTCTCAACTAAGAATTTGGTAAACCCAAACAACAAAAGAAAGTATAAATGATTTACAGTAAACATTCCTGTTCCCAGCCATCCCCACAATCAATGAGTTCTTTAATGTTTCCTTTCACAGAAGAAAATAATCTTTAAGTAGAACTTGAATTTTACAGTTAAAGATATTAATAAAAGTGTAAACATGTTTCTTTATATTTTTTCCATTAACCAAAATGATTTAATAACAGGTAAAATTGTAAAAATTTTGATGAAGAGATTATTCAAAACATAAAGACAAAATTCTAGAGTTTTGTAGTGAACAGTTTTAAGGAAAGTGGCTGTCTTTTAATCTCCCTCTTATCTTTATGGATCTGGTCTTTATATAAGTTCAGTTGCAGAACCGATAAACTTTATTAGCCCTTTCAAGTAATGTAATTCTTTAAAGGGGGAACAGCAATGAAAGTAGTTTAAAAATACTTTGTTTTCTTAAATCAGTTCTCAACCCTGCTGCACGTTATAATTCCTTCAAGGGCTCTAAAAATTAGCCAAGGTCCTTCAGGAAGAAATTGTGATTTAATTGGTCAGAGGTAGAGTTGGGGGCCCTGATTATATTTTAAGCTTCCCAGATGATACTGCACAGCCAGGGTTGAAAACTTCAGATTAAAGTTACACTATTAATTTACATAATAAGGATTTTGACTATTAATAAGCATTTACTATTTTTATGGATGTAATTTGTGGATTTGTCTTTTGACTAATACTGTTTGCATTCAGAAATTTTTGCTAATTGATAGGATAAGGCAATCCAGAGATTCAGGTTAAGTCAGAGGAAAACTCTTACAATCCCAATTCCAAATATGAATAAATACAAAATCAGTTCTATGAAATATTGTGTACCTTGCAGGGTTTTGGTAGTAATGCTTTCAGCCAGATAAACATTTATTGGATACCTGCTTCTGTTACAAGAGTATCTTTTGGCACAAGATAAGAGTTTAAAAAAATCTTTTAAATTAGACACTGACTTGAATATAAAAGTGTTACCTAAATAAAATATTAGCTTGCAAGCAAAATCAACAGTATAAGCATACTCTACTATAATCATTTTGGTGGATGTTTTCTGGTTAAAATAATTTAAAAGATTCATGTGGGATAGTGGCTTCAAAATTGAAGGCCTTGCTATTTGAAATACAGTCTCAGGGCTCACCCCAATTCTCCTGAATCAGAATCTGCATTTTAACAGAAGGTCCAGGTGGTTCATATATATATTATAGTTTGAGAAACACCGACCTAATCATTTTCAAACTGGTATGTAAGGACTGCTGGATGATTTTTTGAAATGAGGAAATATTGATCCACTTTTCTGGGAGAAATGAATCTGAGAATGGAAGGTAACAACTGTATCACATTACCTTTCTATCTTTCTGTAGTGAGCAGTGAGTAGCATTGTGGTTTTGCAGTGACATTTTAGGTTTACATCGTCATGAAAGGACGACCACTAGGTTTGTGTTGCTGCTCAATTTCAGCATTTTTTGTTTTCAAAAAGGGTTCAACACCTTTTGAGTTCAGGTAGCTGTGTGTGGATTATTTATTTATTTATTTTTTAAAGATTTATTTATTTTATTACATATCTCCCCCCCCTCGCCCCGCGGCAACGCGCCGAGACTGGTCACTGCACAGGCGCAGCTTTCCCCGCTTGTGGGCAGCTTCTGCTTCCATTCATGGCCGGCTTTCAGTTCGCGGGTGGCTGGCTGCGCTCCATTCGCGGGCTACCTGCCCTACCTGTGGCGGCTTTTGCCTTGTCCGTGGCAGTTTTTTGCCCTGCCCATGGCGGCTCTGGCCCGCCCATGGCAGCTTGCCATTCTCAAGGCAGTCTGCCCGCTAGGAGAGGCCCCCGGGAACCGAACCCGGGGCCTCCCATGTGGTATGCCGGTGCCCTATCCACTGGGCTATCAAGCCAGCCCCTGTGTGTGGATTATAATTTGAAATCTTTTGCTTAAGTAATCCTAACCATGTGGAAAAAAATGTTTAATATGCCAACAATCATAAAAGTTTGTATTTTATTTTAAAAGGAAACTTACTTACCACAAATGACTTTTTCTAAGTCATGATTAGTCTTGATTTTTGTTTAGACAACCGAAGACATAGACAGCTGTGATACTAGAGCCATCTAGCAAACAGTCACAAAAGGAGCCAGAGATCATTGATATACTTTTCCTCCTACTTTTTTTTATAATTGGTGAGCTACTGGAGATGGATTCTCTTTAGTGTATTTTACCATCCTTTTAGTGTTTTTTGCTGCCTACATATTAGTTCAGTCAGTACATTTAGAAATATTTTGAGGACGTGTTTGTAAATGCTAGTATTTGGAGGTTTGTCTTGGCTTCTCAGTGTACTTATACGGCCATTATTAAGGTGTTTGATGTTAAAATATGGCTTTTTAATGTGTTGATGCTTGAATAGAGCTATTCTCAAGCTGGAATAACTGAGACTGAATGGACAAGTGGATCTTCAAAAGGCGGACCTCTGCAGGCATTAACTAGGGAATCTACAAGAGGGTCGAGAAGAACTCCAAGGAAAAGGGTGATGCAAGGCTTATTGCTTAGAATTGGGTTTTCAAATTGGTAGGGTTTTAGTGATTATTTTATATTTATTGTTTGTTTTGTTTTCAAACTAACAGGTGGAAACTTCAGAACATTTTCGTATAGATGGTGCAGTAATTTCAGAGAGTACTCCCATAGCTGAAACCATAATGGCTTCAAGCAACGAAAGCTTAGTAAATATATTTCCTAAATTATACAAGTGGTATTCTTTGTAAATTACCCTTGAATTAGAATTGGGGAGGTGGTGGATTTTGGCAAATCTCAGATTTTTCATGTTTTTAAATACTGTATTTTAAATTGATTTTCCCCCATATAGTTCTGAACTTTAGAATTTTTTTAATATAGCAAGTTTATGTATATAAATAAATAAGATTCATTGTACAAGAATCTAAATACAATAAGGATACTTTCTAAAGAATGATAAGATGGCACATGTGAAAACACTTAATGTGTTTGTAGGCTCTGTTGCCTAAATTTTTATTAAGGGAAAGTTGTAAATATTACAGACATAGAATACCTTTTTGTTTCTTTTCTTTTTTAACGTGTCTTTGTTATGTTTGGATAATTCTGAGTCTGAATAATTTGAATCTTGGCAGGTTGTCAATAGGGTGACTGGAAATTTCAAGCATGCAGCTCCTATTCTGCCAATCACTGAATTCTCAGACATACCCAGAAGAACACCAAAGAAACCATTGACAAGAGCTGAAGTAAATGAATAAAATTTAGATCGAGGCCTATCATTGATCTTTTACAGAAGAAATTTTTTTTATGTGGGCGGGTACAGTGCTTTCTTTATTGGGTGGTGTATATATATGTGTGTATATTATTTTAAATACAGGTTTACTAGTGAAAATGGAAGTTAACTAACACTGTATGACATGCTAATACTGTTGCTACTATGTGCCTACTTTCAGTTTTCAAGGGAGTGGTCATTTATGTACTGCTTGTAGTATGTTCTGTTTGTCATGGTTGGGAGTTGAAAGTGTTACAGGACTGTGAGGGAGGGAGCCTACACTTTGTCTTTTAGATTGAAAAGTCAAATAATGGGTCATTAAAGTGACATCTGATGCTTGAATTAAATCCTATATAATTAAGTTTAAAAGTACTAATTGCATGGTGCATTATAATTTTAGTGACTACTGAAGGAGATATGAAGTATTTATTATTTTGATTTGGGCATAAAGGTAAACAGCAAAACAATTAGAGGTTGTTAAAAGATTTTATGTTTTTAAAGTTGGGGAAATTGGATTGACTATAATTAAAAACATAGTAAACTGAAATTTGTTCAAGGTCCATGTTAAGTGGATATCTTCTATATTTGATAATTTACTTTATTACAGAATTTTTAACAGGAAGAAAAGCATGGATATCCATTGAGGAAACTTATACTGCCATATTAGATGTACTGACTTTTTTACTTTTTTTTTTTTTTTTTTTACTATGTGGTGATTTTTTTTTTCCCCTTGATCACATTAAGATATCTTCACATTGAAGAAATTGGAAGAGCACTTTGGAAGCTTTTGGATCCCTAGACAATAATGAACTTTGAAATAGTATTTTGTAAAAACTAGAGTAGATTTCTTTAAATGCATTTTGTTCTTTAAAACTGCTATTTAAATTATGTTTTAATTATTGTACTTCTACATAAATTTTAACTTTTGGTTGGTTGTTTCTTATTAGGTGGGAGAAAAAACAGAGGAAAGAAGAGTAGAAAGGGATATTCTTAAGGAAATGTTTCCCTTTGAAGCATCTACACCAACAGGAATTAGGTATTCGGATACATTGAAACAAGTATTAGTGCATTCTACTAGGGAATTTTTTATTTTTAATTCTTTTCTCAGAATTATTCTCCTTCTGGGAACACTTTAATTCCTCTAAGATACCAGATGTTCATAGTTTTGAAGGTTGAGTCAGTTTCAGAATTACTTTGGTTAAGCTGGATGATTGTAGATAAGTAATTTGCCCACTGTATAATTCATATTATAAGGAAATAAATATTTTCCTGATACTTTTATTCTAATTGAAAGGGCTGTATTTTAGATATTCATTGATTTGTTTCCTGACAAAGGAGTTAAAACCAAACTACCTTACCCTCCCCTTATCTCCTAAATATATTAGCTTTAGAAAGCCTTTAAGAAGGCAGGTTTACTGAATATTTATTAGCTTTTCTGATAAATATTTATCCAAATATTATTTTCTAATAAAAGATATGCATCTGACTTTTTAAATGAAGAAATATAGAGAGTTTTAAAACAGGTTGATTGGCTTAACTGAGACAGTTTGTGAGACAATTTTTTACTATTACCTCAAAACAATGTGTTTGGAATTAGATGTAGCCATGATACTTTTATTGCTACTTGTAATTACTAAGCGCAATATCATTTTATGTTATTCTTTATCTAAATCATGACTTTATCTAAAATTTATTTTTCTCTTCTCTTTCACTCCCAACAGTGCTAGTTGTCGCAGGCCAATCAAAGGGGCTGCAGGCCGGCCGTTAGAACTCAGTGATTTCAGGATGGAGGAATCTTTTTCATCTAAATATGTTCCTAAATATGTTCCCTTGGCAGATGTCAAATCAGAAAAGACAAAAAAGGGACATTCCATTCCTGTGTGGATAAAAATTTTGCTGTTCGTTGTTGTGGCAGTTTTTTTGTTTTTGGTCTATCAAGCTATGGAAACCAACCAAGGAAATCCCTTCACTAAATTTCTTTCTGATAATTCTGCAAAATCCAACTGAATGCTATCTCTTGGCACATTCAACTTGGTCTCCTAATTTTAATAACTGTATAAAAACACTTGTGTACTCTTGTTGACTCAAGGACTAAAATAATGTGATTTCACCTCGATAAATGTAGTATTCCATTGAAAAGAAAACAAGGCATATAAATGGACTTCATTTAAATGTTTTGGACTTTGGACTAGTAGGAGATCACTTTGTGGCCATATGAATAACCTTTTTTAGCTCTGGAACTTTTTGTAGGCTTTATTTTTTTAATGTGGACAACTTCATTTTTGAGAAAAATGTAATTGTTTTTGTGTATTTGGAAAACAAGAAGGGCAAAACATGGTATAATGTGAAGCTACACATTTAAATACCTTGAATTCTTACAGAACAGATTTTAAGATTCATTCTCTGCTGAATTAAAAGCTTTAGATATGTGAAACATAATGAAATTCAGTAAGAGGAAAAGTAATTTGGAGTTGCACAATTTGAACAAAGTTTGATAGTGTTTATGGGGAAAAGTACAGCAATAATCTCTTCTGTAATTTTTATTAATAGTAATGTTATTGTTGTAGCCCTATTGTACTCACTTTTTAAAAGATTTGTATCATGAATGTCCTACTTCAGTAAGACCCATTTAAATACAGTTGATTTTTAGCAGGGATCTTTTAGCGCAAACATACATGTTTTAGAAAACTGTTAATTGGCTATACATGTTTTGAAAGTCTGTTAGCTGGCTATCAAGCCATAATTGGAAATTTGTCCTCTTTACTTACAGCAAAACATTTATTCTGTACAATTTGGTACCAAAATAATTTTTAGATAGGTAAGTGTGTTTGTTTAGAAGTTAGAAATTTTAACACTGGTCTTATGTTCCATTTGGATTCATTATTGCATTGTCTCCTGTTACCAAAAACAAATTTTGCCAAGTTTTTTGCCCTATGTTTCCCAACATAATTAGATTATAAAGTGCAAAAAAATATTTGCTTTTAAATGCATAGTAAACTTTTCTTGGATACACAATAGTTAACTCATAAAATTGTAAACTCAGAATGTGAAGAGGGCATTATGATTTTGTATACTCTTGAACCAGTTAACTTTATGTTTGTGGTGGATTTTTTTTTTTTTTAGCTGAAACTTACCTCATTTATAACTTGGTTGAGTAAAGTAGTAGGTAATTGAAATTTCAGTGGAATCAAGTAAAACAAAAAATTTTAAACTTATTCATTTGCATCTCAAGCTTACAGTTATTGAACATAAAGCACACTAAAATTGTAAGTTATTTTTAAATATCATCTACAATAAAAATGATACTTTTAAAAAAGGAAAAAGCTGAAGATATATATTTAGACTGGCACAGAAATTTGATTTTAATTAGCCTTGTTCTCATTTTTAGCTTGTAGATGTTTTGTAGACATTTTCATTTACCTTGCATTTTGAGACCAGAAACACTTGAAGATCTGGTCCTGCAGACAGAGTGGGAAACTTACCCCTAGATCAGAAATGCTTGCCTCTGAGTAAAAGTGTTTCTTTGAGATGAGCCACAGAGGGGCCACGTTTTACTCAACCTTTCCACTATAGGGTAACAGCAGGTCTTACTTGGTTTTTAAACTTTGTTTCCCATATTGTTTTCAGTCTTTTGTTTATAACTTAGAAATTGTGAGAAGCTGCATTTAATGTTTTAAAATGTGGGAATATAAATCAAATTTAACATGTCTGTTACATCAGTTCTCTAAGAGGAAAAGTGTGGTCCAAAATAGCAAAAGTAGGACCAGCTAAAACATGTAGACTTTATTTTTTAAAACATGTACTTAGTCTTTTGTATGTGTCTGTTTTATGCCACTAGAGTAAATGTGTCTGTCCTTGATGTAAATGCAAAGCATTTCTT